>PNEQ01091006.1:0-12642 GCA_003012365.1 Medauroidea extradentata | reverse complement strand
CCGGAGGGCACACAGAACTGTGAAGGTGCTCACGCTGGCGTGGCGGGATATGGGGGCTCGCCAGGAAAAAAAAAATTGGCGAGTTGAGGCGCGCGGAGGTGCGAACGGCCAGTCCATGCGCGCTTTTTGAAGATTACTCCGTCTTGGGAGACTGAGGTTGGTCAGACGCGAGGCGATCATGTGATAGCCCGAGATTTAATTGAAACTAAGTTTTCTGTATTAAAGACGTACGGCCACGCTGCCGAAAGCCGAGGTTTTTCCGACACCCGGCGGCGCGCGTGAAAAAAGAAAGAACATGTTTTAATAAAAATTATTCATTTAAGGACAATTTATGTTTATAACGTCGAGTTTAAAAAGAGATATAGCCTAACGTCACAGTAACTTGAGAGTACTATAGCAATGTTTTGCAGTCGTTTTCCTTATAATGTGTTTAAATTAGACACACTCTCAACTAAAAGGAATCGGGCAGATTTTAAGTTCTCTCTCACATGCCTGATGCATTCAAGCATCTTTATTACTAATGTGAATGAAGTACATTATGTGCGTAGTTATTTATGGAGTTGGGCTGCTGTTATTCACACACTTTATCTGCTGGAATAGAGCCGTGATTGGCAGATATTCTCTTTAACTGCTACATGACCATAACTTATGAACATACTTTCCTCAGTGTAGGTGCCAATGAAATCTTAAAATAAAAATCGGCCATATAAACCTGTAAATCTGAAATATACTTTAATTTATTCATGTCAAGCTATCAACTAACATGACCGACCTACCACAATACAGAATGGTTAAAATCAATATTTGAACATTAAGGTATCTAAATATAAACCTTGCTTACACCCAGTTCTTGAAACGTACATATTAAAATATGTATTCATGACGTGAACTATTCGCAACTGAGGGACGTAGGCCTACATTCATTAACGCATAATAAAATACAACCTTACTTAGTACATGATGTTGTCCAAGTTAAAAAACTAATTTTGGAAAACTGTTCCTCAGATTTTCAGTATGAAAAAAAAAAACACAGTTCAAAGATTCACATTTGTTTTAAATTAATTAATAAATCTAAAGTCGTTAAACTAAAACTACATGAGAATTTAGCTTCGTAAACTTAGGATAAATCGTTTTTTTACAACTCATGTAACTAAGAAATACTCAAGTTACCACAATTTTGAAAATTTAGAAACGGAATGGATGAAATGCATAAATGTCAATTCGTCTGAGTACTGTACGTGTACCGAGTTTGACTAATCCTGCTAAATGGTTCCTCAAAAATAAAGCGTGATCAAAATATTTAAAAATAGCAGCCACTGTTAAAATATGGATACGTTACGAATAATACCTATACATAAAATGAAGTCAGCTTATGTTAAACAAGTTTGATAAAATTTGGTTTGCGGATTCAAAATCATTCAGAGTACTTAAACACACAAACACGCACACTAACACATTTATGCACATTTACAAATTCACACACACAGGATGGTAACTACATTAGCCTACATCTTGTTTCAGAAAGTAGAGCAAGAAAACCTGTTAATCTGTCTGTTCCCTTGTGACATCGGCATGAGTTTTTCTTAAAACTTTTTACTCTGTTGTTTTGACATCTGACAAGAGTATTACTTCTGCTTTGCCCGCGAACGCAACTGTCGACTCGGGGTTCGAGTCGCGGTGCCGAACTCCTGCGACCAGAGCGAGGATCAGTGTCGAGGGACTTCTCTTCCTCTACCTTCAACGGCGGTACAAGCAGTTAGTCTCCCTTTGATTTAAGGAAGGAGAGTTATTACCTAACCTATGTCTCTCCTAGACCTAAATTCTTCCTCTTCCCATCCGTCCTATGTTTACTGTTACTTCCTTGTGTATCCTTTAACTAATAAATTCTGTTACCTTCATCTCTGGCTTATTGATCTTCCTCTTCACGGCAAAATATACAACACACTCTTCCTTCAAACACAAATGATGCTACTGCGTATACCATCTCGTCTCATTGCTTCATTATACATTAACCCTCGCATTACTTTTTATATCTCACGTTTCCTAATAATTAACTTCCTAACAGGCTCCAATCCTGCTCCTTTAACGTCAACAGTTACCGGGCTTGCAGCATTTCTGCCTTTTTCTTATTAGATGTTGTAGACTTTCCACTTGTACCTTTCAAAACTAGCACTACTCTTTCACCTTCCTTCACCCTCTTTAGATACGTAAACAATGTCCCTTGTTTCTTCCCTTCATCCTACTTCATCGTATTATTTAGGTAATCATTCTTTCTCTACCTGATCTTTCTTTCTAGCTTCCTTCCCATCAACTTCATTATTCCTTTGCTCTTGCCATTCCTTTATTTCTCCGTCTACATACACTTTCTTATATATATATATATATATATATATATATATATATATATATATATATATATACACACATATATATACACATATATATCCCGTCAATAATTCAATGAATCCTCCCTTACCGCACCCACTAGCACCAAATCTTTTACGCGGAATAAAGATTTCCAACATTTCCAACACCAGGTCAAAGTCAAGGACGAAGAAGATACCCTGTTTGTGAGTTACATATCCAAAGACTCTCAATTAAAATGCTAACACATTAACATAACATGAATGGGTAAACAATGTTTGTACCCCACGGCAAGAGCCGCAGCAGAAGGGGGTAGGGGAAGTAGGGTGCTGGCTCCACTGGAAGGTGTATCGCCTTCTCCTGGGACAAACTGGTCAAGTTTACAAGAACCTTGAATTGAATCAGGAATTTGCAAAAGGTCCCAAGTCCAAGCGAGCAGATTGTTGGGAAACAACAAAAAACCTATCATTGTGGATCTGGGAATGAAACAGGTTTTCAATAATGGATAACTTGAAAGTATAGAATGTGTGGAATAATAAGAATCATAATTTACGTAAATACGCTTTTGTTTTTATTTGTTATAAATTAATAAAGTTAGTGGACTTGGCGCCTTTTGCAAATGAAATAACGTTGATTCTAACAATGGCACATAAAACATAACATCTTCAGTAGATATTAGTGCAATGTTGGTATATTCTAGTGAAAAACTAATAATACGATACATGGAAACATATTTTGCAAACACACCACCACCTGGCACTTTATACCCAGAAAGCACTGTTATGTATTACACTATCAGAGAAAGTATAATGTCTTTGGTGTAGATTATTGTAACCTTGGTATATGTAGTGAACAAACTATTGAACAACATGGGAACAGATTCTT
This sequence comes from Medauroidea extradentata, assembly GCA_003012365.1. Lineage (NCBI taxonomy): Eukaryota > Metazoa > Arthropoda > Insecta > Phasmatodea > Phasmatidae > Medauroidea > Medauroidea extradentata. Next base: position 9,393 of record PNEQ01091006.1, on the reverse strand, counting down.
CAAAGACAATAAAGTAAGTCATAAACAAAATAATGCACTGTTGGCACATTCATGGACACGTCTAGTCTATGGCAGGCCAATGTAGTATATTGTCGTAGAATGTGACTGCTTCATCATGAACTGCAATATATCGCGAATGTTTAAAGTTTTTATTTTTTAATTGGTACAGTTCTATTTCTGTAAGCATTACAACGGGTCTCAACTGGCCTGGGAGCTTAAGGTTAAAGGTATGAAGCTGTTCATGTACTTCAGAAACTCCTTTCACATCAGATTTGTAAACGAATTGATAGTAACAGCATTGTTTAAAGTAGAAAATCACAATGCCCTTGTAATGTCCATATCATTTGGCATTGACAAAAGGGGCCAAGTCCAGGACTTGGTACCCTTTGCAAGTTCCACGTATATTTACTAGGTAGTCCGTTTAACGTATTTCTTGTATAGGACTGGGTTTCTTTTGTTACTGAATGCCAAGAGAATGCATCGGAAAGTCGAAATCTCGTATAATCTGAATTTTCTCAAAAAGTGGACTTGGTACCTTTTGCAAATTCCTAATTCAATTAGGTTGCTAAAATAATGTGAAATAACGCGGTATATTTTTGAAGCTGAAACGTAAACTTATTTTTGCTAGAACCGTTCATTACGAACAAATCATTGTGGCAGGAGCGCTGGTCGGTCTAACTGATCACCAGGCAGTAAGCTGACATAAAGCACCACCTTCACCCTTGCTGCTGAAAGCTCACCATTATTCTCTCGGTTTTTATATAAGTTGACTGCATTGTTTGGGCCTGTTTGACTCCAGCATTTACAAACTTATTTTGCTTGGGCTTTTAGTATTTTGTAGTGCGCGACAGGAAAGTGATCAACAGATAGTTATATGTACAAGTGGAAAGATTTCTCTGTACATTTTATATATTTATTGCTAATCTTTTTAAAACGGTTTATTGTAAATGTATTCATAAATTGTTCATTGATGTCGGCCATTTTTCTCGTAAACTTGAATAACGACATTACAGTGGAAAATGTTGCTCACAATACAGTAAGCGGAGAACTCACGAAAACAGATGTTTTGTTTTCACGTCACTAGGTAGTTAATATTTAGTTTGCACTACCGTGTGGATATCTCGGTAGTTTGTTTATTAAGACGCAGCTTAAGCACTTTATTTTTGCTGTTATTTAGTGATTGAATTTAGCTTGAAATCTATGAGTTTTTTTTATGGAAGTAAGAAACTTCCTATCTACGCTTCTGGAAGAAAAATAAGAAAGTGCCATTAGAACAGTCCTGTAAATGTTGCAAATATTCGTAATGACACCACTGCACAGACACTACATTTTACTGGTTCGTCACAAGTTGTTGGCATAAGCATGAAAGGTGAGCCGATTGAACAAGATTGTTTGCAACACTAATTAGTTTCGTGTAATTTGGTATAAAAAGTGTAAATGCCTTCAATATTCAGTGTTCAAAGTTGCTGTTTATTTATGACCGCAACCAGTTCAATCCAAGGAAAAAAATAAGGGTGGGGGACAACTTACCCAGTATCTAGGTTCTGAAAGTGAAAAAATTGGACTGATAAAAAAAAATTATTCGCAAAAGATGAAAGGTCTGAAGCACACATACAAGCGATGATAATATGGGAATAAAATATGCATCACAACAGCAGCATCTGTTTTAAGCATTGTAAATTAGAGGGTTCTTGTGATGCACCGTTACTACATATACAAATAGCCGAAGATATTCAATACCTCGCTGTCAGTTACCTTGCATTACGGGGCACTTTCCCAATCAAAGAAGGCCAAGAAAGATGTTTGCTCATGAAACATGTTTAGTATATATTTAAGAAAAACGAAGAACTGGCTTAGTACGTTTACAAATTAAAAAAAAAAGCCACAAACAGTTCCTGAAATTCGAAATGAATTTATGGAAGTAATGTTGGAAGTCATATGTCAAAGTGTGACAGAAGAGATAAGAAATGCAGTTATATCAGGTTTACATTGACGGTAGCTGGGAACTAGCGAAAAGAATAACCAAAGAGACATTTCAATTGTTTTAGGATAAGTGGAGGATGGAAAAGTCAAGAATCCCTTCAATGTATTATTACAACTGAGAAACTACGTACAAATAATTACACAGATACAACCTTAAAAACCGCGCAAGACAATAACTAAGATATCACTTTATCAGTCGAAGCTACAATGACACAAGTGTAATGAGACAGGAGAGGGGTGGTGTAGCTGCGTGTGTGCAAACAATGTTAGACAGGAAGATACAATATGCACGCTGTTACAATTATCGCCTCTATTTAGTGGACAGTATCCGATGTTTCTGGGATGCACCTTTTTTTTAATCAATACATTATGCTACATGGAATCTTTATCATGACAGTGTCTCAGTATTGAACAAAAAAAAAACACAATTGTTTGTCTTAAGGAAGAACGATGGTTTTGACACTTAGACATCTCTCAAGACATTCTCTCTACCTAAAAATAAATTCTCTGTGTATTGGATGAAATAAAACACGGCAACTAGAATGATGAAGACATCGATGAAAGTATTGGCATTATATCAGACACGGTAACTCCTATTTCTCGGTTTGGTCTTGTAGTGTATCTTCGCCCAGAACGTTCTACGCTACAAATAGGTTTGAGGACTGCTGATAGGAACGATTCGAAATTTTAATCTGTTTTGAATAAAAGTAAAGAGATTTTTCTGGAAAAGTGTAAAAACCACATACTACTATTCAAAAGGACAGAACAGTTGGAAGATCACACTAGTACATGTGCTTCTGATAATTTGCAACACAAAACTGTGTTTTATGAAACTTCAGACACTGTCATTCCACACTTTCAAAACCGATTTTCAGATAATGAGAAGTTACTGGTTGCCAACCCAAGTGTAGAAGAACGTAACTTGAAAATGCTTGATTTTACAATAATATTAGGTAAGTGAATTAAATTAACAACACCCTCGTAACAAACATGTAGCAAGGTATGCCTGTTTGAATTACTTTGTTAATTCGGAAACCACACACAGTTTAAAGCTTTAGTATCTAAGGCGTTATATTAACAAACATAAATTTATGAATTCATTAAAATTTAAATCAAAACCATTTTCTTTATATATACTTGAGTAGATAGGGAATGGCAATTCGGGGGCAGTGGCTGCTGGCTGTGGGTGAGTGAGTGACCTGTGACCCCGATTACATCACGACGACCATCTTAGATTATGTCACAGCGGCCATCTTAGATGTCATCGTGGCAGCCATCTTGTGTCCATCTGCTATCTTGTATCCATACACCATCTTTTTTCTGACCACTATATTGTTTCTGGCAACCAAGTTGTATCCATCCACCATCTTGTTTACCTACTACATTTTGTATGTCATTTGTTGTAGGGAGCCACCATCTACTTCAGGTGCGCTTGGGCACCCTCGGCAACCTTCGGCTCGACCTTCGACCCAGGGGTGCTGCTACTTGGTACTCGAGTTGGCAACCAGATGTGCTACTGTCGTCGCCATCTTGTGCTTCCTAATTTGGCTACTAGGGGCGCTGCTGTCACAACCATATTAGTTCTCGATTCGGCTGCCAGTTAATCGACTTGATCGATATATAGTATATTCGATTAATCGATTATTTGATTCTTGTGTCGCCTAGTAGGCAGCGCTAGAGTCGTGCTGAAAGTAAGAGTCATATGTCACACTATCTAGGCAGATGTATCGACCTTATATTTTTAATTTTAATGTGCGTGAGTTAAAAACTTTTAATCCCCGAGCCACCGAACCTTGCTTCACTTAAAACCAACTGACGATTTAACCACTCGGCTATCGAGGCATGTGGTGATACAAGTGTTGAAATGTTGGGTTTATTATATTATATACTTTATCTCTCATCGTAGTTATGATTTTTCTTCTTATGGATGTTGAATATTAGCGATTTGTTCTTATTAGTAAAGGAAATATTTATGGATGTTCCAATTACAGATTTTCATACATATATTGATTTTCGGCTATTTCCTAAATGTAATTATTTTCAGAATAGTGCAATTATTGACTTTTTACATTGATGACGTGGTTTCTTTTACTACGCCACCTCTCTGTAAAATGACTGAGTCATGTGACCGAATCCCCACTCGCCCATCAATAACAAATTTCCTCTCCCTGCTTCATGATTGGTTGTTAGTCAATTAATGGACCTTCTCCCTTCCCACTCCCCTACACTTCCACGCATATATATACTGGAGTATAAAAAGGTTCTCGAGCGCAGTTTTCTACCTGTTGCTTTTGTCGTCGCCTATCCATATTGTTTTATATACGTTCCAGTTAGTTAATTATAATCAAGCCTCTTCTCAGATGTTTGTGTACTGCCCCACTGGACAAAAAATCGTGTCTGCAATAGTAGCATATGGAATACATGGTTCGCTTGTAGCTCTCGACATGGACCAAGAACTCGCTGTACTGTCAAAAGAGTTCCTGCTGGTGTTTGCATGCCACGAAATTACCTGTGTTTTCAAGCATTTACCTACCTATCTACAACAGAAAGAAGACATCTGCGAATGTCTGCCCTGCAAGGAGTGCTTTAAGGGCTGCACCACTGTACCAGTCATATCACATTCCCGAAGTTGGTGCAAGGTACAACGGCGAGCAGCAGCAGCCGCCCTTGTCACAACAACCTCAGCCATCAGCAGCTGCAGCCCATAACATGCTTAGTAATGCAGACAATAGTACATCCAACTTCATACAACTGGTTACTGCTACTCTACAGCGTAACATTGAGACTTATACACCGTGGACTTGTGGTGCTTCCAGACACCAAGCTTCGTGTTCATGTACCAGTCAACCAGCATCATCAATCGCACAACCTGCAAGGTACGAAATATTGAACGTCACATCCTTCACACCATATACATTCAAGTTATACCCCAATGTAATTCCTGAGAGCAGAAGACTAGGTGACCCCTGAGATGAAAACATGGTGAAAAACATCTAGGCTTGCGACAGTTTTCACCATGCACATCTGTACTATGTTTTAGCACCTGCGTACAACTCCAGTATTTTCAATGCAGTGGAATAACATAAAGTATACTTTATGGATTATATCAAATGTGATGGTCATATGTGTGCACTGTACAACATCAGACCTGGTGTTAGACTACCTTGTGCAATAGACGAACTATTAAAATGGAACTACTTCTGTCGCAGAGATTGCTCAATACATCGAAAAGACAATGGGACTGTGCTCCGATTTACCGAAGTGTGTGATAGAGAAACACATAGACTTATTCCTGATGAAGATATTGTCATCATCCTCTTTGCTGAGTGGTCGATAAGTGGCAGAGAACTACCCTGTGAGGTGAGATTATGTTTGCCAGATGAAGATGGTGATAATTTTTTTTGGGTAAATGCAAAGAAACTGTGAAAAAGGTGAAAAAAAACATATTTATTGCAATTAAAGTACCACAAAAAACTTTGAAAGCAAGGTTTTACGAAAGGAGTGATTTTAGTAAATGTGTACATTTTGTTACTGAAGAAAGCCAACTATATGAGAACGTATGTGTATCTGTATATGTGTTTAGTTCAATGCAATGCAATAAATCAGTGTAAAAATTCATTCATATTTATTATTTAACCCTATGTCAATGAATTTAGAAAACAATAAAAAAACACTAACATTAAAATAGAAGTACATGACTGATTATGCACACAAGAGCTAAATGTAGTTGTCTAACATTGTCAAAGACAGAGAGAAGCTACATGGTGCAATGTCACAAGACACGATGTGCGTGACTTTAGGAATGTTTCTCAAGAACACACCTGCATGGTGTCCAGTAACAACTACCACGAGCATGGGAAGTGCAGAGCAAGCACTTTCACATGAAGTCATCGCATGATGCAACCTGACTCTGCATACATGCCTTCATGCATGTTTCTCGAATGCACACCTGTGCAGTGTACTTTATCATCCGACCACATGCACGCGCACATTGCTGTTTAAAAGAAAACACAGCTCTGTATAGAACAATCGCAAAGCCTATCATAAACACATGCCCTACATAATAGCGAAACATAATTTTCTCATCGGATGTACCGTAAAATATACATCCGAGGTTATAATACATACAACATACAGTTCTGCAATATACTTTTGAATATACATTTATCCCGTCTCCCTCTCGTATTTAGGTTTAGTATAGTCTGCTACCTTATTTATGATATGTAATCTTTAAAAACATGCTGGCAGGGAGACTGGACACAAAATAGGCTATTGCCTATGACTGCTCATGTAGAGCTGACATTAGAGAATAAACAAATAAATATATAAATTCCCAGAAGATGAGCTGTTAAATAAAACAAAAATTTGAGGCAAAGTGAAAGTTACGATTTATTATATAAAATACTGAGCAGTTTAAATATAGAAGAAAACATTGACTTACGAAATGTGCATTGCAACATTTATGATTTCATATAGTATACAGGGCTATGCAAACCCTCTTAAATATTAAACTTTACTATGGGCACCCACGTACATACTAATTAATTGAAAACATTATATTGATAAATGAAGAAATTAATTATTAAGTTTGTTATATAAAGTCAAAAGTATAAAAGCCCTGGATGACAAACGTGGAACGTAACACGATCAAAGTTTATGTGGCTACGTTGAACTTAGCTGAACGTATAACACAGCGACGAGTAGACGTCCAAAGAAAGAATATGACGAATGCAAACGGCCACAGTAGAATCCTTTAACAATCGGAAACGCTGGCATTCTTGAAGAACTTAAAGTTAAAATAAAGTTGATGAACTTAAACCCTCCACTGTTAGAAATAAAAAGGGAAGACGAGAATTAATGGTAGGTTTTTTAACGAAACAAAATCAGGGCCTAACAAGCACGGACGCGGTGGAGTAGACTCGATAGCCTGCAACACGAAAAGATATAAAAATTTTATCACAAATGCTTCAAAATCACTAATAAATAAAACAAAAGTTACTGTTCTACATGACGTGAAAGAAAATAGAGAACATCTTGGGCAACTAGTATCTCCCTAAAACCAGGAGCAATACCAAGGTACGTCATGCTTGTTGAGTAGAGGCTTACACAATGTTGCTCAAAGGCGTGGTGCGGTGAGCATCGGTGACGCTGAAAAGCTTAGAAAGTCACCGATAGATGTCGCATGGAGTCTATACAGTGCTGAAAAGTGCTGACAAAGCAGTACACTCTGTGCGCAGCACGTGCTGCATGCGCTGGAGCGAGGAAGGTAGGCGGTGCAAAGGTTATCTGTAGTGCCTGCCGGCGAGCTGAAAATGCAGGCGTGCATGAATCGCGCCAATCCAAGGATGCGCAAGGAGGACGCGGTATCCTTCTAACATTAAGAGATCAGTGCGTGGGATCACGTATGGTGTATCCTGTGGATAGAATTACAGACAGATAGTGGCGTGACGAGCTGACCCATGAAGCGAGTCTGTGGTCGCACTGGCTGGACTGTGAGACGTGAATATAAACAGTAGTACAACAAGCAGAGAAATTCTGCATGAAAAATTGCAATCATAGTATCCTTGATTAAATAATAAATGTTAATTCCAATTAATAAATCACTCTCATTTTCTAAACAATAACGCATGTGCCAGAAAAATGCAAATACAAATAATATACGGTACAACTAATAAACGACACACATTTTCATGAATCACAATATAGTACCAGAGTGTAAAGCCCTCCAGCAGCATGTCGCCAACACTGCACATTAGTTTAACACCTTGTGTATAAGAGCGATATGAGACTACATACGTGCGGCTGTGTAGACCTTGTCGTACATTCGCTTCCCTGTCCCCGCGGTGCAGTCGCTTAAAGAGATCGCTCAGCCGATGCTTTAAATATGTTATATCAGTCAGTCATGCTAGCTAAACATTATACATTATTCCTATACTAACATTTAGACACATTGGCAATATGGTCTGTCACACATCATATGACTCATTCTAAATCCATTAGCAATCACAGACTAATTTTCGTTGTTTTTATGAGTTTTGTACCACAGATATATTCGTCTTACCATATAAACACAAGCTTGTATTATGTCAACTATATGCCAGCCATGCATACTGTGCTATACCATCATATATTATGTAGATGTCATAGTAATCTATAGCTTCCCTTATTCAAACATACTGTTCGTACTCACGTAGAACTTAGTCCTTACGCAAGAATCTTCACGTTCATGGACAAATTTATTTTCAAACTTCACTTCTCAGCTATATAAAGTATCCATTTTTTTCCACACACGTATTCAAAAATCGTTGCATTTTAATGCCCAGTCATACTTCACACATTTTATTTCTCAGTTAATGTTGAGCGAGAGGTCACATATATTACACACTTGAACAAGCATTCAGAAGGATCAGAGTTCGATTCACTGTTCGTCCATACAGAATTTAATGCATGTTAAGTTTTTTTTCTAAAACCTCTTCAAGCTAATACACACATGACGCATTCAACACCTTTGAGTGTTGTAAACTATGCACTCGTCAGTGAAGTCATTAAAGCAACCAACGTTTTAGAATAGCAGCAGTAGAAGCTCGTCGGTCTTCAGTAGTCACAATGGCTGAAACAAACTCACAAATGTCTAATATTGTGTCTCCATGCACACAGTGAACTTTCGCTGATGTGCATGTGAGCTTCTATTCGTAAGTCCTTTACGTCTACAATACCTTGCTGTCAAACGCATAGATTAGAAATTTGCTCAAACAACTAGTCACACTGCATTAACATGAATTGTTTTCAATACGAAATCTTCTCAAATACTTTTAATATTTGTTTTCCTGTACCTTGATAAAAATACTTGCCATCATGTATTAGATATTTAAATAATTTCACACATATACAACTCTTAAATACAATTAAGTAATATTTATTAACTGCGCTTTTTGCAAAATAAGTTGCAGCTGAGAACGAGGTATCGTGGTTTTCCATCACTTGTAACGAGCATCAACTGTACCTTATTTTTCCACGAGTTGAGACGCAATGGTCGACCTGCATCTCATTTGTCTCCCGTCACGTTTGTTATTTTTACGCATATTTGGTTTTATTCTACATCAAAATTATAGCAATGTCTGTTATTGAGCAGCGATATGTGGAGGGCTTGTTATATGAAATGAATACTTACCTTTCACGTTTGTGCAGTTCTGCTTAGACCTGGTACGACTATATGACAACGGTTAAAGTGGACACTCGCGGCGCAGTCTGTATGAAACCACACATTCCGGACTCAGAGATAGACTGGGCCGAGGAAACGTCTGCCAAACTGCCAACTCGACTTGATGACGTTATGCGATAGTTTTCTGTTTGTTGGCCACCGTCTCTCCTTGCAAGCCATGAGTTGCGAGGAGTTCGCTGGTGTTCCGG
>PNEQ01091002.1:0-21268 GCA_003012365.1 Medauroidea extradentata | reverse complement strand
TTAGTAACTGTATACCTCAACGTTCCTGCACACTCGATATGATTCTTCTGCATTTCAACTTATCGGCAAGAATAATATTTCCGTCTATCCATACTTTTTTTTTTAACCAAATGACCTACTGAAGTACTGAATGCAGTGTGTCCCGCATTTTACTCACGCTCGGTTGGCAGATAGTGCGTTACGCCTTTCCTGCCACTAGTTCTATTTTTCAGTTGAAAAAAATGGTGACCTCAAGTAAGAAACTAAAAGTTTTAGATGACTGCGTGTTCCAAGAAAAATGGACTCAAGAGTTTTTATATGTGAACGTAGACGACAAGCCAGTTTATCTTATTTGTGTTTTTTTCTGTACCTGTTATGAAAAAAGCGAACATTGAAGGGCATTACACAACAATATTTTTAAGATTTTGTTCAGTATCTTTTCTACGAAATGGCATTTTAGTTACATTCTGTGCTACTGTTTCATTATTTTATGCTTACATTTTGTGGTGTCTTCTTCGAGTATTGAAACATACATATAGGGACTTGTAGCAGATGTGCAGCAGCACCCTTCACACTGATTTTATTTATGTGCACAAGTCCATTTTCGCAGCAAAACCATCAGTTGGTGAGAGAAGTTTTTTTTTTGTACAAGTTTTCTATTCAGTATTTTTTTCTATGAAAAGGCATTTTAGTTACATTCTGTGCTACTGTTTTATCACTTTTTATGCTTACATTTTTGTGTTTAATTTGGTTATGTTATTGTTATATTTCAAAATATTGTTGGTAGGCATTATAAAAAATTAGAATATATTACTCACGCATAGAATTACCCCTTCTAGAAATATTTAGCTTTTTATAATATAGGCCTATAGCTTGTGCTGGGCCCGCACTTCCTTTCACGCAATGTTGTGAAGATTCTACAATTGTACAGTTTACCAGAACTTTGCAGATCGTCGACCATAATATAGTGAATATTGACAGTGGCTTTGTACCGACTGCGTCAGTGAACGACGTAATTTGACGACGTTAGAAACAGTTCAGACATTGCAAGTTATCAAGAATTAACATATATAATACTCAGCAGTTATATTTCAAACGTTTCCACGTATCCAGACTTTAATTACATACCTTATATTCCATTAGTTGTTTTGGAATATTTACCGTTGCCGTTTGTAAACACGACATTCTTCGCCATAGATGTGATGCAGACTAAACAGAGACACAGGTACAGGCAGAGCAGCTAGCCTTGTGCTACACTAGCGCTATCGAGCGACAACAGCGGAACCTCAAGAAATATTCCCGAGGACTGTGTTAATATAATTTTCCCGTGATATTGTGAATTTCTAAAGGGAATTGTTTATATAATTAATATTGTTCTAAGCGAGATGTGTAATGTTTATATTGTGTTTTCATTATGTATTTTTAGGTTTCATAGTAATAATTGGTTTATTGTAATTTAACTTGTCGTATTTGCTCCGCCATGTTGGGCGAACTATTTCCAGTGATAATATTCATTCTCGCTTCTTGTATTTATACTCGTGTATTTGTAGTATCAGGGTTCAGTTGGCTTCCAGTGAAATGTAAGTGTTGCTTTGTTGTTCGTTATTGTAAATGTGGAATGGGTTGTTATGCTGCAGGACTTGTAAATGATTAATTTGTGGCGTCTTGTTTAGTTTCGTGTTTATTATTTCTTGAGTTGAAGTCCTGTAGCATAATGGCCCAAGTCCTAGTGTTTCGTTCGCGTCTTGTGTTTGTTAGTTGTGGTTTCACCTTTTTTCTGATAAATTAAAGTAACTTTCGCGTTCGGGATTCCAATAAGTAAATTAAAGTAAATATATAATTATTCAGTGAGAGAGAGAGAGGGGTAGACATGTAATTTCTGTAAGTTTTATTAATTGGTTAATTAATCTTTAAAGGTGTGCAATTTGATGCTTGGATTTAACAGCGTATGTAAACCATTTCCGATCTTTAATAGTAAACCTATTAGATGTTTTGCATGCACCTTCTGTGCCCGACTTTTGAGACTTTTGTGTGAGGGTGTAAGCTGTTAATGCATTACTACTGAGGTAGGATTTGCTTGTGTTTGAGATGTGTGGTTCCCCAGAGTTTTAATTAGTGTGTTTAGGGGCGTGTGTCCCCTCGATTTATGTTAGGGTTTGCTGATGAGAGTCAGCACCTGTTGTGTGAGCTAGTTCCCTATGAGGTAGGGCTAGCCTATGTTTAGTTGTTGTCTTTGCTACACCCTCCTCAGGGTTATCGACTAGGGCTTCTTGTTATTTCCTATTTGTTCAACTTTAAATGAGATTCCATTTGCACACCTGTTATTGTATTTTTGTAAGATTTAATTTTAATGTTATTTGTTGAATGTTTTGAATGTTTTGATCCTTGGTTAACTATTTGAGTTTGTATTATTTGCGAGGTTTTGTAACTGATGATTTTGTTTTGATTTGTTAATAAACCGGCTGTTTGGTATGATTCCGTGAAGTTGAAGTTAATGGTAGTTTCCCTTCTACAAGTTTGCTAATAATGGTGATATTACTTACAGATCATGCTGATCACTTGCTAGTTTTGCTAGACTTGAGGTTATGATTATCTAGCTCTGATTGAATTAAATTATACCCTAGCCTAGGCGTAGCTTGCTAATTGTTGGGGATCGCAACCCTCGTTCCTGCCTCTGCTCTGCTGCTGTGAAATATTGTTAGGTGCCATCACCAAGTGTAGATTAGCCCCGATGGAGGGGTGGTAATGGTACAAGCTTAATACAAAAAATGCCGGCCCGCCATACGAAGTTGAGATATGTAATTGGCCCTCCATGTCAAAAAGTTTCCCCACCCCTGCTCTAGAGCATGTTCATGAAGTAAATGCATTTAGTGCCCAGCTTGAAGCAGTAGATGAATATGTAACTAAATTATGTAATGACCTTCTGCAATTAGACCCCCTTCCGGATGATTTCGATGAAAATCTCCTCTTCACTCAACATGAGCGTTTCTCTGCTCGTGTATCAGATACACAGTATGCCATCACCTCATTTCTCTCTACACACGTTGTGCAAGAAGTACCAGCCGCCTCTGTCACTGTCCCTTCTTCCAGCCTAAGGATCCAAAAATTAAATTTGCCATTTTTGAAGATCATTGGGAGGAATGGTCTATGTTTTCACAATTATATACTACCGCAGTACATGAAAACCAAGCTGTATCAGCTGTAGAAAATTCCAATACCTATTGCCATGTCTAAAAGGAGAGGCTCTGCAACTGATAAAAAAATCTTCCAATATCAGCCGAAAACTACTCGATAGCTTAGGACCTCTTCACCTCACGATATCAGAATGTAAGAAAGCTTATCACCCTCCATGTGAACAGGATTCTTGATCTTCAACCGGCTACCTCAGGAGAATACAATTCTGTTAAGCAATTTGTGAACACCTTTAATGAGAATGCAAGGGCACTGGAAGCCTTAGGGCACAACATTATGGAAGACAATCCAGTGTTAATAACAGTTTTACTGCAGAAATTGGATGTAGCACTGCAAACCAAATTTGAAAACTATCGCAAAACCAGTTCGGATACATTACCCAAGGTTGCAGAACTGATGGACTTCTTACAGTTAAGGGAAGTCAACATGGACTGTGCTATGAATGTTGGGAGCAAGATGGATGGTAGTGGTGTTAGCCGTGTTTAGGGCCCCCCTAGGAGCTCAGTTCGAGGCAAGTCCAGTAACACTGCTCAATACAATTCTGTTTTTGTGTCTAATTCAGAACCTAAGTCAGCAAGAACTTGTGTGAATTGCAAACAACCTACTCATTCCATCTACAAATGTCCAGAGTTCATTCATTCATCACCACCTGAACGACAGAAACTGGCTCTGGTTAAGAAACTGTTTCAACTGCCTTTGAACAGCCCACCAAGCAGCCTCCATGTCTTCTCATACCTGCTTTCAATGCAAAGGGAAGTACCACACCTTGCTTAACATATACATCAAACCTGATTATGTATAAGACACTCCAGTGGAAGGTTCTAGCAGTGTAGATGTTGTTACAGATCAACTTGTAGGTGTGCCCGCTCATAATCCCACCTCAGTTCTATTGTCTACAGCACTCATCATGGTTTATGGAGGTGACAATCAACCTCGCATGATGCGTTGCCTCTTGGACAGTGCAGCCCTATCTTCATTCATTGCGGAAGCATCCGCCAAGCTGCTTTCACTCCCAATGCATAAGATTGAAGAAAGGGTTTTTGGTCTCTCTCAGGGTGCAGTTAAATTAAAAGGAGCAGTCAGTTGCAAAATACAATCAGCACTAGAACCTCAATACACATTCACTCTCTCTTTGTTGTACCTAAAATAACCAGCAATTTACCTCGGACAACAGTAGATCCTTCTGTTCGCACTCAGCTTGGCACTATACCCTTGGCAGACCCTCAATTTGACAAACCAGCCCCTATCGACATATTGCTTGGTGCAGATGTGTACGCTCGAGTCTGTTTGAGTGGACGGTTGGAGCTTGGTGACCAAGAGCCAGTTGTGTTGGAATCCAAGTTCTGATGGATGCTTCTTGAAGAACATCCAGAATTGAGTGTCCCTGCAAATCAAGAAGGAGTTGCCATGTTCGTGGGTATGGAAGACTCTCTGGACTTTGTCCTCAGACAGTTTTGGGAAACAGAGGAACTTCCTCATGTCACAACACAACCACCTATGGATGAACTTTGTGAGAATTATTTCAAAACCACTAATTCTTGTGATGAAACTGGCAGATACAAGGTTAGTCTCCAATTTAATCCTGAGTGCAAACCAACTGGACATTCCTATGGTTGTGCTGAATCAAGGTTTCATGCCTTGAAACGAAGGTTTGCAGCTCAGCCTGATTTAAGATGCTTGTACAGGGACTTCATGATGGATTATGCTGCTTCTGGGCACATGGCGCCATACACTGCACCTACCCGACATGTTGAAAATCAAACACATCTAGTTTGTTTCATCCCTCATCATAATGTACAAAAGGCTGGTAGGTCAATGACTAAGCTGAGAGAGGTCTTCGACGGCAGCTCAAAAACTTCAAATGGAATATCTCCAAATGATTACTGCATGGCCCTAAGCTCCAAAATAATATTTGTGACGTAATCCTCAGATTCAGACTCTATAGCATTGCCTTCTCATGTGATATCAAACAAATGTACCGACAAATCCTGATTCGCGAGGATGACCGACCATGTCAACTGATCTTATGGTGTACAGAACCCACTCTGCCCCTAACAGTGTTTCACAATTAAACACAGTAACGTACAGACTCAAGCCATTTCCCTTTCTGGCAATTCGTACCCTACACCAATTGGCCCAGGATGAGGGTCTCCTCTATCCTCTTGCACAGACTGCACTTATAAATCATATCTTTGTCAATGACATTGTAACTGGTGCATCTTCAATTGAGGAAGCTGGTGTGTTGAAGGTTCAGTTGATCGAGCTGCTACACCAGGGTGGTTTTGAGCTTAGAAAATGGTCAAGCAATGATCCTCGCTTGTTGGAAGACATACCGTTACCATATCGAGAAGGTCCAAAGGTACTTGATTTCTCATCCGAGCCAATAGTAAAGATCCTAGGTCTCCATTGGAGTCCCGAATTCGTTCTTGTACCATATTAACACCAGTGATGGAGTTCCCAACAAACACTTTGTATTGTCTCAGGTGGCTCGAATCTATGATCCCATGGGTTGGTTGGCTCAAACTGTCATTTGGGCAAAAATACTGATGCATTGGTTATGGACTCAAGGCGTAGGTTGGGATGACCCCTTGCCGTCTTCAGTCAAGGATAAGTGGACCATGTTTATTGAAGGGTTAACTCAGCTAGAGACACTCCAGTTACCATGCTTAGTTTGCCCCGATGCTGTTAACGTGGAACTTCATGGCTTTTCAGATGCGTCGGAGAAGGTTTATGCAGCCGTAGTGTATTTACGAAGTAACGACACTCAGGGGAAGGTCAGTGTTCACCTAATTTTAGCCAAATCTCGTTTAACTCCACTAAAACAAAGCTCTCTTCCCCCGACTGGAACTCTGTGGTGCACATTTATTTTCAAAATTACTACACTATTGCCATAGCCGTCTCAGTCATTAGTCGACAATCACTGCCACTCACGCTTGGACTGACTGAAGTGTGACACTCACCTGGATCAAGTCTCAACCCTACCTGTTGAAAACTTACGTGGCTAACAAGGTTGCTCAAACATAGGAATGGGTACCTCCCCAGTGCTGGAGACATGTTGCCTCTGCAGACAATCCAGCCAACTGTGCTACCCGTGGCTTACTTCCAGGAGAATTAAGATCTCATACTCTGTGGTGGCATGGCCCTCAGTTGCTAATGGAACCACATGACAACTGGCCTCCAACCCTGACGACAGACACTCCATGTCCCTCAGAGTTGAAGTCTTCCAAGCTAGTCCTGTTGAACACCAATAACCCTCTTGATGTGAACCCACTGCTGCGAAACTGCTCCACATGGTACAGGCTTGTTCGCATCATGTCTTATGTAGTTTGCTTTGTGAAACACTGTAGAGGGCATCAAGTTGCTAGCTACAAAATACCATCTTCTGTTGAATTGAAACAAGCAGTCTCTTCCTTGTGTAAATGTATCCAAATGGTATAATTTCAATAAGATGTACAACGGCTCACAGCTGGAAAACCTTGCCCAACAAGACTACAGCGGTTAACACCATTTTTGGACCAGTTGGGAATCCTCAGGGCGGACGGTCGCTTGTCAAATGCAAGTAGTGTTCAGTACTCCGCAAAACATCCTATAATATATTGCCAAAGAATCATCCTGGTGTAGAAGCTTTGGTGGAATATTACCACCTAAAATATCTTCATGCTCCACCTCAACTGCCGCAGTCACTTCTGTCCCAACAATATTGGATTTTGTCAGTACGGTCGTTGGTTCGTTCTAGAGTCTTCAAGTGTAGTCGCTGTTTTCGGTGTTGACCTGTCAACAATCCTCCCATAATAGCTGACCTACCCGTGGAGCGAGTCACTCCGGCTGGGGCCTTTGAGCAAACTGGTGTCAACTACATTGGGCAAATTTCTATCAGGGTGAACAAGCTACGTCGATGTGCTACCCAGAAGGCATACTTATCTATTTTCATATGTTTTGCCACTAAGGCTGCCCACACATAAGACAT
This sequence comes from Medauroidea extradentata, assembly GCA_003012365.1. Taxonomy (NCBI): domain Eukaryota; kingdom Metazoa; phylum Arthropoda; class Insecta; order Phasmatodea; family Phasmatidae; genus Medauroidea; species Medauroidea extradentata. Next base: position 14,130 of record PNEQ01091002.1, on the reverse strand, counting down.
TACCGATTTGACTGCAGACCGTTTTTGTGCTGCTCTAACCCAATTTGTGTCGAGAAGAGGTTCATGCACTACTGTACCATATTTTCAGATTGTGGTACTAATTTTGTTGGTGCTGCGAGACAACTCCAACAGTCCTTTAAGCAGCTGCTTCAATCTTCACTTCTGGAAAACTTCTCTCTGGCTCAAGAAATCAAGTTTCAATTCTTGCCCCCAGCAGCACCTCACCAGGGAGGATTGTGGGAAGCTGCTGTCAAGTCCACCAAGTACCATCACCGCCGAACCATTGGCAATCAAGTTCGAACTCTCGAGGAACTAATGACACTTATCAGTAGTGTTGAAGCTGTCCTTAACTCACGACCTCTAGCGCCAATTTCTTCGGATTTGCATGATGTGGCCCCACTCACCCCGGGACACTTTCTTATCGGCAGGCCTTTGGTTGCTGTACCCGAGGCAGGTGAAGAGGGTGATGTAAGCACCATTTGTCTGTTGCAGCAGTGGAAGATGGTATGCAGTCTCGCCAACCAGTTTTGGAGGCGATGGTATCGGGAGTACTTACAGCAACTTCAGCCTCAAAGAAGTGGCAAACCCAGGAACCAGGACTTGCTGTGGGAGAGCTAGTGCTGGTTGAAGAAAAGCGAGTACCGCCTTTGGGTTGGTGCTTAGTAAGGGTCGTTAAGCTCCACCCTGGGAAGGACGGCGTCGTCAGAGTCATAGACATGCACACTCAGAAGGAACAGCTTCGCAGACCAGTACATAAGTTGTATAGTCTGCCATCACAGTGATGTTTTGTGATCATTGTGACATGTAAATACTGTATATAGTGAACCCGTGTTGAGACTGAACTATGGAGACCTCAGCCGGTCTCGGCGGGCAGTAATGTTCCGCATTGTCCGCAATATACCCTGCACATCCACGACATTGGAAGTAAACATAAGTGGACGCATGAATCTCTACTTCTGCAAGTATGGCGTGCCACCATCAACAAGCAGTGGATATCAAGATGGTACTGCGGTAAGTCCGTCAGCTACATGGCACTATTAATTCGGAATGTTATTTTCAATGTTACAACAGCATTATACAAAACAACTTCTGAAGTGTTTTGTATACATAATGTTGGTGTTCTGTGTAGAAACTGTACTTGTCATCTGATTTCAATATTTTATCATGGAAATGTAGGCACTGCATCTGGCAACCTCACACCACAGCCTAGAGATGTATAGAAACCACATGAGACTAGCTGAAACTAGTCCACCATACACAAAGTGTAGAAAAGCTGTGTTAAGTCCACATCAATATGCTAATAAAGGATATTTAATTGTGTTGTTGCTCTGTAGCAGATATACCTTATGAGACTCTTCCTTCATGAGGTAAGTGCCAGCTGGAACTTCTCGTATCTCCACCTTGCCACCTCTTAGGACAGTGTCATCCTCCAGTCCAAGCTCACGCACAAACGCTTCTGTAGCATTCTGGATGAGTGTCTGCTCATCTACATTCTCCAGGTGACTGTTGTTTGTTCCCCCACGCTTCCTGCTGCTCGTCAGACCTGCCTGCAGGTCTGGGGGAGCCTGTCACATGTGCACACAAAACCTTCTTGTGACAACTAGACACCAACAACACACGTACATAAGCATACACTCACTTCCTGAAGAGAGATACTATGGCAGGCTGAACAGCAGCATGGAGAAAATTACTTGGCACATGAAAGAGGACATTACAGGTAGTGTAGTAACAACTGATAGACAGCATACAAGGTGTTAACTGACCAAAGTTATGAAAATCCTCTAACAATCCTAAAATTGTAAAAATTGAACCGAACCACGTACATACTACACTTACTGTATTTGTAAACAACGCATGCAAACTGTTTGATGAACTAGTTAACCAAATTTATCCATTATCGCAGAAATTTTAACTATGTTGTGATTGTATACATGCACACCCCTATGGTGAATATTTTCACATTGCTTAATATATTATCTTACAACATACAGAATCGTATCGTTTAATGAAAATATTGTACCGGTCATTCACATTTGACATGTACAATTAGCAAAATATGACATGCCTACTTTCTCCACACACACAAAAAAAATTTTTAACAATGTATTTGAAAAACAAATTCTACACCTGAGACAAACTCATATTGTGTCTAACCCTAACACATTTATTAGACGCTCGGAAATAAGATCAACGGTACCGTACAATGCATTTGGGACGACTGTGCACGACCAACTTTGTTCTATGACTACGTGAGCATGAATCAATGCTATCGCAATGTGTTGTGATTAGGCGACAGACGGTATTTCGAGCTATTGATTCCCATCTCGTAAGCATAAAATGGTTGCTTTCAGCGGCAACAAATGAGCAGTGAAAACAATCATATTTCTAGGTTAAGCATCATGGCGTCTGTCCGTAAATGCAAGCTACACAATTGCGCACAAACTCAAAAATTCAATTATTTTGACAGTTCGGGCAACGAAAATGACACAGACGTTAGCACAGATCATTCCTACTTCTATACGTCGGTGAATTGGAAAGTTCATCAGATTTGTGTCAAATTGACAGTGAAATACCCGGCATGCCTGCTCAAGGACATGGTAGGAACAAAAATTGGAGTAAAACAGATAAAACGCCATTCGATATACCATTTACAGGAGTCAGTGGTGTGAAAATCAGCCCCCCATAACCGCTAAATGATGGTACACTGCCACACCCTGATCCATTTCTGTATCTCAAACTATTATTTTACTGATGAGTTGATTGATATTCTAGTGCATGAAACTATTTCTTATTATGATCAACAGTTTCAAACGCTGAAGTTCCTACATTTCAGCAACAACAGTTCTGTTGACCCAAACAATAAGTTTGGAAAAATTCAACAAATTAATGACCACTTTGTCAACATGTTTTCTACTGTCAATACACCCACAAAATTGCTGCTTTCACTTGATGAATGCATGGTTCCTTTGGAAGGTAGAGCCAAGTTCTGAGTTTTAATGCCAAACAAGCCAGATAAATATGACATAAAACTTTATATTGACAAATATGACATAAAACTTTATATTGACAAATATGACATAAAACTTTATATTGACAAATATGACATAAAACTTTATATTGACAAATACGACATAAAACTTTACACTGACAAATACGACATAAAACTTTACATTGACAAATATGACATAAAACTTTATATTGACAAATATGACATAAAACTTTATATTGACAAATATGACCTAAAAATTTATATTTTGTGTGAAGATATGAGTGGCTATTGCTATTCATTTCAAGTGTATTCAGAAGATAGCAAAACTATTCCTGACATAATGTTTTATCTTTCGGGTGAGTTGAAAGGCAAAGGTATTGTATTTTCATGGACAATTACTACAACAATGTAGGTCTCTGCAAAAAAAACTGTAGGCTGCCAATACTAGGGGTGTGCAAATAGTGGTTTTACTGTTTCAAATAGTTTTCGAACAAATATTAATTTTCTCGAATAATTTTCGAATAGTGATTCTTCAAATTTTTGTATACATTTTCCAGTGCATAATCATGCATTTACAAGGAGATATAGAAATGCACTTTGCTTTATTAATTTAAGCATAAAAATTTATCAGTTTTTACTTTGATAACCTTGAACATTCTTAAAACATATATGTTTTTGTTACGTTGTACCTGTTTTTACAACAATATACTGTTTATTTGCAACATGTGGATTATAACACACAGCAGGGTTGGTGACAGGATAGGGGGCATCCAACCAATGCAGAACCTTGAGACAGGGGAAACGAGTAGGGTCGTCCAGTTTAGGTGGCATGGCTGGGACGACTAATATACACCATGTGACAAGCACAACAGCAGCCATTATTACCGATGAAAGAAACTTTTTGTTGAGAGAAGAGGGGCAAAGTGTTAACCCAGGCATGATACCAGAGATGAATGGTAAACTAGCAGGTTGGAACGTGGTGGTGTTATCTGACTCAAGTTCTGAAATTTTGGGGGTATCACAACAGTTTTTAGATACTTTAATTAATAAGGGAATCAGCTTTCCGGTGCTGCCAGTACCACAGCTGACTTATTGGGGCAACGCGGGGAAATAGCAAGAAAGTTAACAGGTAGGTATTTTTGAGTCTGAACGTTGAAGGTGTTGAGCACAAAGTGGTTTGTCTGGTAATACCTCACTTGAGTAGAGATATTATTATAGGCATAGACTTCATGCAGGAATTTAACGTCATAGTCGATTTTGTCGGAGGCGTTGTCTGTCTGGGGAGTTGTGGTGGATGACACTCCTTTCAAACATAGGACTTACCCTATTCTTGGGCGTGCAGACAGGAGGTGGATAGGCAGATAGCAGAGATGGAGCGGCGCAACATCACTGAGAGATGCAATAGTCTTTTCGTAAACCCTTTGGTGTGCATTAGTAAAAGTGCTGGTTCAATACATGTGTCTTGATGCGCTGGGCATAAATGCCAGGATTCAGCCAGATCGCGAATCACCGGTGGAAGCAGATGACTTATTTTCAGAATTCCCAGGCACACGTTATATGAGTACCACAGATTTTGTAAATGGATTTTGGCAGGTGCCTCTGCACCTCAGGAGATATGTGTGTGCGTGTGTGTGCACGCATGCATGTGCGCATGCGTGCGTACGTGTGTGGTGCACGCAAAGTGAGAGGAAAAGAAGAATGGAAGGCAGGAATGACACAGCGTGCGACAGCCTGTGGCTGTGTTGTGCGCTATGACGATCATGTGATTTTGTGCTTTCCTCCGGCACTGTGAGCTAGATGCAGTTACAATATGACACGTGCACATGGGAGAAGCAGAGCGAATGCGGGATGACGGAAGGAAAGGATGAGGAAGGTGGTAGCTGGTCAGACGGCATCAACATCTCCCCCCCCCCCCGCCAACTCTTAGACAGAGCTGGTTTATTTTTAGAACTTCACTTCCCTTCCCTCCACAAAGCTAACCACATTCTAAGTAGATGCCAGAGTTGTGACACCCTGCTAGTGCCTCCTTGTTCTCTTCCACCTCCCTACCTCCCAACTCTCTCGTTCATTGGCATAAGTCACCAGTCAACAATGCGTCTTCTAGGAGAATACCGCCAGCAGAATGGCAGGCAAAAAAAAAAGAACATGTTTCTTTCCCGTGTTCCGCTGATGTCTAACTGGCAACTCGTGGGAGGAGAGAACAGATAGCAGTCAAGGTCGCAGTGTCTGCTGCCTCCTGTGCTATGTTGTCACATTGTGTGCATTGCACTGTTGCCACACGACGATGTGTGGTTGCACTGCCTATCGCCGTGCATCACTCAAAATCTTATCAATTCAAATAATATTAAACTGCCACAGCGTCTGATTTTTCTTCGAAATACTACTGGAAAATTAACTTTGCACTTGTGAAAATGACTTGACCATGTTTACAAATTTTCATTCGGGAGGAGGGTTGGTCACAATTACCATTTTGGGTGTGTTATATTGTTTAATAAATAACAATTTCACTGACGTCTGATATTCCTTCGAAAAGCTACTGAAAAATTACTTTGCATTTGTAAAAATGACTCGGAGTGAAAAATATTAATAACTTTTTGGGGGATATAGGATAGTCACACTTACCAATTTGGATTAAAGAAATTTTAAGATGTATAAATCTCTTCCTCCTTTTACAAATCCAAAACCACGCATTTATAAATTACAGTATTTTCCGACGTATAAGACTACTATTTTTACATTTCTATTATTGGCCTTCAAAAATTGCCTCTCGTCTTATACGAAGGCGAGAAAATGTTTGGCAACCTAAAAATCATTTGAAAGTTAAGCAAGCTGTGGAGTTGTATGATGTTTCAAGGAATTAGGTTTTCCGTCACAAATCAAAACAAAGAGCCCCGTTTTTTTATCAAATTTACGGTATGAAATTTTGGTGAACGTCATATTCGTGACATAGACACTTTTACCTCGCAGCGAAGCGTGCGTCGCTTGATGATCAATACAACAGGATTGTGTGCCTAGATCCTATGTCTCGCCAGCACATTACTCTCGGGCGGAGAACACGAGAATCTAGATACTGCGTATCTAGATCATATGTCTCGCAAGCACAAAACTCTCGAGAGGATAAAACGATGATCTAGGTACCGTACCACACATTCATGTCTAGGTTGGCTGGGTGGCGACAACAGTGCGCAGGAATGCTTTGCAAGCAGCTGCTTCAAGCCGGGTTGCCATGTGGCATGCGGCGGGCCTTAGACCAGCATTGTCAAGTAGTGCACTGCTGCCGGCAACTGTTAATGCTACGGTCGCAGCCGCCGGGCATTTCCTTGGCTCTTGGGCGCTCGGAGGGCACTAGTGCCCCATGTTATCGGTTTATGTCTCTCCTCTGATATTTATATAATGGTTATAAATGCATAAAAATATTTATGTTTCCGGCAAAGGAAAAAAATCTTTTTCTGTTGAGAATTTCAAAATTAATAAATTACTATTTTTCAAGATTTTTTACCTTCAAAACTGTGACTCATCTTATGTGCGGGGTCGTCGTATATGCCGGAAAATACGGCAGTAATAACAATCACATGCTGTGGCAAAGACAACGCATGGTAGACATTGAGCGCTGAAATGAGGGAAGGGGAAGTGCCGAGTTGCTGATAGCCTAGTAGACGTGATGAGCGCTACTTGCAGTACAGTTATCGCCAAGAAAAACGCAGCATGCAACGATCTAGAAAAATACAACAAACTTTCTTGGTCAATTATTTCAAACTACTATTCTCTTTTTTAATTTAAATGCATAACACTTCTCGAAAACTAGCCGTAAAAATGGGTGTGGAAACACCGAGGGTGCTTTGTACCTTAACAAAAAATTTGATAATTCGAAGTTATGTAATTCGAAGTACAAAATTTCGGTCCCGAGCACTTCGAACTAACGAGGTTTTACTGTATGGTAGACGAGAAAGAATTCTCTCTTTTCATGGCACCCAATTTACTGCGGACATCTGGAAGTGGGAGTTGCTTTGGCTGGGAATAAATGTGGTGTATTCGTCCATCAGACCCCCACAGGGTAACCCTGTTGAGCGATGCACGAGGGAAATAGGACGTCTTCTCCGTACGTACTGTTACGAAAGGCATAGCAGTTGGGCTGAGGAGGTTCCCTTCTTCAACAACTTCCTTAATCTTTATGTGCACAGTAGTACCGGCATTTCACCATCAGAGTTGGTTACTGGTAGTATGGTACGTGATGCCATTTGCAGCCAGTTTGGATTTTCCTCAAGAAACAGTTTTGAGTCAGTCAGAGAAGTTGGAGGTATGAAAATGAAGTTGCAGACTGAAGCAGAGAGAAGGAGCAAGCACAGGGTGCTGATTATGGTAATTTCAAATTTGGCGACAAGGTTCTTCTTAGGGTAGCAGATCGCAGCCCGTTTCAGAACAAAGAAACTGTTTCTTCTCTTTGACTGGCCCTTTGAGATCTTTTAAGCAGGCTGGTCCTAATGCGTGGCAGCTAGGACATTTAACGCAAGAGGGTGGTGTGAAAGGTATTTACAACTCCCATCTCCTGAACCCATTTAAGGCGTCGTAGATGTGTAAGGTTATGTCTTTTGTTTTGTGTTTTCATTTGTTTGTGGTGTTAAGATGGTGGGTGGTAATGTACTCGCTGCCATTATGATAGGGCAAATGTTATAGTACAGGATGGTAGTGAATAGTTTATATATATATATATATATATATTAGGACTGCTGCGACGCATACAGATGTTGAAGTTATAGTAGTAAGGATTTTGATACAAGCTGCTTCCTGGAGTAAATTTGCAGGTTATTTTTGTTTTTTGGTGATTTAAGGTGCTCTTACTCGTAGCATTTATATGGGTTTTTCCACTAACATTGTTTGTTACCATGATTTTATTACAAACACAATGTAATATTTTTCTTTATTGTTTTGTAATTATGAGGCTCATGATTAAGCAGTTTTATGGTTTCAAGGCACATGTTACTATAAACTTGAATATTCCATTGTTTGTAAGTTTGTATTTACTACATTGGAGGGTATTGATAGAAATGTAAACAAACAAATGAGTTAGTTTTCTTGTTGATTTAAAAAGTTAAGATAAGGTAATCTGCTTAGCTTAGCGCCATGCTGTTGATCAGATGTTTTGGGGACATTTGATGTTTATTGTGTTCGTGGTTATAAACGAATCTTTGCGCTCTCGCACTGGCTTTAGTGAACTGGACTACACAAAGGGAGGTACTAGAGGGCTGTGTACATCCGTGATTATTTCCAAATTGGAAGACTTGTTTAATCCTTTCTTTTTTCTCCTTTCTTGGAGGGGAACCAATGTCCATAAGAAAGTTTTTTTTGTTGAGTGGTGAATTTTGAAGTCTAGTTATGATCCTCTTTGTTCCCAGGTATGTGTCCCATTTTGGACCGGCCTAAATGAGAAGGGTGCAAGCCCACAAGTGAACTGATAATGACTGGGTTAATTTTTGCATTCTGTTAGATATCCCACATTTTTTTAGGTTAGTAAAATTTGTTAGGTTGCATTTTAAGCTAATTTTCCTGGAAAAAAAAAAGGGGGGGGGTGTTGAAAAGGGACTGGCCCCACCGGACCCATACTTCGGGGGTGTGCACATGTGTGCGCATGTACATGTACATGTGTGTGCACATGTGTGTGTGCATGTGTGTATATATATATATTTAAATGTTTTTCATAATTATAATCATAATTTAAATATTTAATTTTTTGTACAGATATGTCCACATTTTATTCAATTAATGTTGTTTTTAGTATAATAGCAAACTTGTTTCAGCTGAGTTTCATGCATAATCAAGGACATGATGGCAATTTTCCATTTTGTAAGATATTTATGTATCACCCCGCATGTTGTATTTGGTTTGTCTTATGTAATATGTAAAACAAATGATAAAAATACGTTCAATTTTATAGTAATTTTGACCTATACAATTAGAAATCACTGCTTCAGGTAGCAGAGAATTTAATGACAGTTTAAAATAGTTCCTGGTAGGACGAGGCAACGTCTAGAGGGCTCGCTCTCAGTTTTATGTAGTCCAGTGAAAGGTGTGAACGTGCCGGGAAAGTGGTGCCCGTTAACGACCTGCGGCGGTTGCGTGGGTGTTTGATTCCACAATTATGAGGGACAGTAATTTGTATTATTGAAGTCTAAGGAAAAGGAAATTCACTCGCGGGCTGACAGGAACGCTTTTAGATTAACTTAAACTATTTGTTCATTTATTGAAATTGGAACGTGCGATTATTTTTGGCAGTCCACCGGACTGTGATGTACGTCACTATTCAATTCTAGTAGTAAAAGTGTTATTCAACCACAATCGTAAATATTTATTGCCAAACACGTTTCTGTAATTCACCCTCGAAAAAGAAATTAACGGCAGCATTACAACATTAGCGATGCATAAAGTTCTAGTACAAACCACCGTAATTTCATCCCAACAAATACCTTCGATCCACACTTTCGCCACGGTAATTTCCGAATTGCAGAATACACAAACAGCTGAAAATGATGTTTTGCCATGTTTTGGCCAATTTAAATCGTGTTCACACTCTTTGCGACATCGGCAAGGTTTCACAAAATTTTTAGCAGCAAATATTTTATGTAAATACTATATGGCACGGTGTTAAACGTAAACAAACAGCATTAAACACCTTTTCATAAATGTATGCACAGTAACTAGATAGACATCAAACTTTCGCTGCTGCGATCGAAGTGATCACAATCTTAGGACGGCGATGTGACCACCCCTGCCGCTATTATCTGTATATTAGAGATGTTTCGTTAGCGCATATCAGGGTTGCCAGATGTGGCTACTTGTCGCCAAAATGGCGCCTTTTTCTTTCTTGGGGAGGCCAAAATAATTACTTGGCGAGTTGGCTACTTTCTGGTGACTTTTAAAATAACTAATCCTTACGGTTTGGCTAAAACATACAAGTCATGGCTTGTATTGTTTCAACAATTTTCCTTTCGTTCTAAGGATTAAATATCAATAGTTAAAAAAACTTTACAGTTGGCATTACCACTTTGAAATACATTGGATAAAATTGACTGCTCATTTTTGAATTGAAGCATTAAAGGACAAATGTTACATGGCAAGAATGTTAAATTAGATGCTTGTTGTAGTAAACAAAGCATACTTAATTTTCTTGAAGCCTAACCTTCACCAGTTAAGTAATTTTAACCTGGGTTTACGGGAAGAAAACCTGGATGCCTAGTGAAACTAAAATAAGGAACTCTGTAAACAAATAGTGCGAGCTCTTGACAACCGACTGGGTATTTTAAGCAATGATTGCGTGGACTAGGTTATTAATATGACAAGTTTTAAAGTGCGATGCAAAAAGTTTTTGTTCAGGCTCCTGAAAGGATTATGTTTGAGGTATGCCTAACAATATGAATATGTATTCACAAATGAAATTCTTCATCCACAAATGGTTTTGTCTAAAATACAACAAGCATTCAAAAATTTGTCAATAATTAAATTAATTGAGCAGAATCAACTATCAGTAGTAGAAGAACAGTGGAGAAAGATTAGTGTGACTGACTGGAGAAACAAAGAAATCCCTCAAAACACTTTGGACTTTTGGCTTTTCATATTGCAGTACAAGAAACTAAATCAAATTCAACCTTTCAGAGAACTAGCTCCCACAGTCATCAGTAGCCTATGCTGACATTGCCTATAAGTAACACTGCAGCTGAAAGAGCCTTCTGACACATGACAACCATCAAGACTAAGTTTCGCAACAAGCCTCAGTTAAAATGTTAGATGCCCTGCTGAGGCTAAAGATGCATTTGAAATTCCATAATACTATGTATTGTGCTGATTTCAAACAATTTGAAGAAACAGTTAAGATTTGATTCATCTACAGTAAACCCCCGATCTAACGACATCGGATCTAACGACATCTGCGATCTAACAACATCGGCGATCTAACGACATTGGCGATCTAACGACATTGGCGATGTAACGACATTGGCGATCTAACGACATTGGCGATCTAACGACATTGGCGATCTAACGACATAATTTCCAGGAACGGTAGAAAAATTAATATTTTAAAAATTAATCAAAGCTAAGTAAAGTGAAACAGATCACAGTAAAACGTTATTTAAAAATAATTATGCATACATTAAACAATAACATAATGCAGATATCATAAACTTGAAATATGCAGCTGTGAAACAAAAAAAAAAACAGTTTAAAAACTCTAGAAACTTAGGCTGGAATATAGTTGAAGCACACGTCTGGTGCGTAAGCCACACACACAACACCGACATATGAAAGACGTGATGACTAACTTTGCCTTTATCTCCTAATGCTCCACCTCACTTCTCTGTGCTCCCTCCTGCCTGAACTTCCCTCTCACACTCTTCCATGTGTCCTTATCTAAGCTATGCAGTTCGATACGCGACGTGGCATAGCAATGGTAATTTATGACCTTTTTTGAGAAACAGTGAAAAATTTGGGTCAAAAATCGAAAATTTAAAGAAAATCGTCCGCGTTGCAATTTCCTTTGTGAGTGCTGTGCTGTAAGAAACATGCCGCTAAACATAGATAACATTCCTCCTGATTGTCCACGCCAGCCAATAACCATTCACCCCCCCCCCTCCTTTTCTCTACGAACAAGCCAGATTGTGCTTGTGTGCACATGCATCAACTGCCGACTGTCTGATAGTCACATGCAACTTGCATCTTGTCTCGCCACTCGGCGACTCTCTCCCACTTATTGTGATAGCCCAGGGGGATGGGGGTTGAAGATATGACACTCTTCAGAATTGAGCTCGGCTTGACCTTGACAACTTTCGCTGTATTATTGATCACTCGGCATGTGGCCTACGACACAAACATAACAGTCCCGTCGCCGTGTGCGGTATGTGGGCTGATAAGGTTTTTGTTTTATGCTCGCTCGACAGTGGAGCAATAAGAGCGGCTGCAGCCAGCGCGCCGAGAGACACTTCGCCTCTATGCGCAGTAAAGAGCATTAAACTGGTGCATTGTGCATAGTTTCGTGATTTTTCCAAAAGGCCTACAACTTTTAGCGACAAGTAATTCAGTCATTATTTTATACCTGACAGCACCTTGAAAAGTCAATTTTTTACACTTTCGACTGGCTGTAAATTCACGCTCATAACAGGCGTTCGGAGATTCTAAAAAATACAGAAATTGTTTTAAAATGTTTGTTCTTTATAGGTACGCACTTTTATTAGTGTCGCGTAAATGCTTATAATGGTGACAGGCTGTAACAGTTCTTGAACAATAAAAAAAAAACTCAATGGCTCTACTGAAAGGTTTTAAAATTGTTGCCATATACACTTACGTAAATAATATGAGTTGTTCTGTTGTGGTCTCAATGTGCTTTGCGCGAGACAAGCAGGATTAATCACGCGCGCACGAGCTGCCCAGAGGCAAGCCAAGGCCAGCGGACCGGCCACTCCCCTCCCCCATCCTACACAACCAGACCCAGCGCGCCGCTCTGCACGCACGTAACGGTGGGGGTACCATTTTATTTGGAAGACACCTTTTCATCGTACTAAAATATAATTTCAATGAAAACTTTTTTTAAGTCGGTAATTGTTCTACATAAATTTTAGAAAAAAAAAAACACACTTTTTTTTTTATTTGTGTAAAGGAGGGAGTCAAATGTAGTTACCTCGGGAATAACGACATCTGCGATCTAACGACATTGGCGATCTAACGACATAATTACCTGGCACCGTGCGATGTCTTTAGATCGAGGGTTTACTGTATCTATTTGAACATGAAGGACACTAGTGGTAATACTGAAGAAATTCTCAGTGCACTAGATGAAGACTTAGAATCAAGTGGTAAAACATCTATAATCTCTGTATTTATCTCGGGAGTGTGTTAAAAAATATTATTGATGCATAGGCTACAGTTCGTCTTTTTGGTTTGAAATTGGCTACTTCTTGCATTTCAACTTCAATTTATTATCGAACAGAGGATCATACATGATTATGATATAGGACATGTCAGAGTTTTACGCAATTAGTAGTACATTTCTATAATTGATAATTGGATAGTTAGAAATATATGAAGATGAAACAGAATAAATTATTTATACTGAAAGTTGAATAAACTAATAAACAGATCCAGATTCCAGTTGTTACATACAGTTATTTTTTTTTATATTGGCTACTTCTGGCACCTTCAGTTTGTAATGTTGGCTACTTACTAGTTGTAAAATCCGGCAACCCTGGCGCGTATTGCTACGCTTTGAGTGCCAAGTATTCGATGATGAGTATCTGCGCGAGTATATCTATGGCCACGAAAGCGAAGCCACACGTGAATATGTAAGTATTAACGTTGAAAACACATATTAATTTATTGATTTCATTATTTGTCAATTCTTTCCGGTATATTTATTTTAACCTTTAAATATCTGCAAAATGGGAAAATCCATTAAATTAATGTTATGCTTGAAAGTATAAATAGCCTTGTTACCGGCTAATATTATTTTAAGAAATTGTTCAAAATTCACTATTCAAAATTGCTAGAATACTTCAAAATTTGGGAATCTGGTATTTGTTTTCCGAGTACGAATAGTACAGATTTACTATTTGAAATTTTGAATATTTGCAAACCCCTAATATTAAGATAACAATTTGTTGGTCTGTGTTTTATAGTTGTAAGCATACAGCCGCGACATTGCTTTAATTTCAATGTTAATTAGTTACCAACAATTATTCATTAAGGTTTCACTGAGATATGTTCCCGTATACTTCGAAATTTTCACTTTGACGTGTAGTTATGGCAAAACTATGCATGCAAAATGTTGTTCTTGAGAGGATAATATAGTCACTAGTAACATAATACTATAATAGTAACTAATAAACTAACGCTATTTTGTACAAATTAAACATTAGAATATTTCACACTCGAATCACCATGAACTCCTTTCATGGTATACCGTTACAACAGCATCCTATACTACAACCCACCATACTGCTGTGACCCACATGGAACAGAGTTGAATAGGTGCAGAAACAGAAATAGGCGCTAGAAGTACAAGTGTATCCTCGATATGCTTAATTTAAATGTTGCACCGGTAGCTAGCAATGAGAACTTCAGGACCACTGAGATTGTCACAGTCTATTTTCACTAAAATA
>PNEQ01091001.1:5000-21268 GCA_003012365.1 Medauroidea extradentata | reverse complement strand
TGGAACAAGTTTGTGCGGACGATTTTACCTCTGCGTGGAACAAGTTTGTGCGGACGATTTTACCTCTGCGTGGAACAAGTTTGTGCGGACGATTTTACCTCTGCGTGGAACAAGTTTGTGCGGACGATTTTACCTCTGCATGGAACAAGTTTGTGCGGACGCTATATACAGAAGGATGGCAGGAAGTGTCAGTCACCACTTTCTCAATCCTTCACTGGAACGAGTTTTATCCATTTATTTACTGTTGGGAGATTAATCAAACTTACCAATTATTTGTACGAATTAAATTAAAGTGATAGAGAAACAGTGTATGAAGCAATGTTTGTACTTTTCTTGTAAAATTTTCACCTGTAATAATTTATTAAATAATTGGGCTGACCAAATGAGCTAAGAGAACAGAGAACGAGATGCGATGGTTGCCGTGTGTTTTCAAAACAGACGAACAAATGACAGCGATGTAAGGAACGTTCTAAAGCGGTTAGACGGCCACCTGTACTGACTTTCAGCGCGGCAAGGCGTAGAAATACGGAAGAGTTAAGGGTGAACCAGGAACGTGCAACACACCTTCCTTAACCTCTTGGCTTCAGTCTCTGAACTGGCGTGCTGTCTTTTAGCAGGTAGCTCGCCTCTATGAGACTTCCAGTGTTGAACCTTATACATATCTACTATAGCATTCCCTATGTGGCTTCGCCTGTGTACCATAGAAAACCGTAACTAACATTTAATTACGTATTAATTGATGGTGTTACTTTATTCTCTGTATATATTTAAATTGCGAATTACCTTATATTGGTTTGTATATATTTACGTACGCAAACTTTAAGGAAAAGAGTATGTATCCTGGAATTATCTTTTAGAAATTTACGTAAGCTTCATTCGAAAGTAAAAATCATCTCGTTATCTCAAATGGTTCAGGAGATACAAGTGATTAATACAAAACACGTTTCTCTTTTTACCGGCTTTCTAAGACGAATTTTCAAAAATCCTAAAACTGCTTTTCAGACATTTATATGAGCACCATTCTGATTCACAGATCACCTAGATATCTTAAGTGGTTTAAGAGAAATAAAGAATTTATTGAAATCACGTTCAAGGCTATTTATCCCCTTAATTTCTGAATTTCTAAACATCTAACCATTATGAAATATACATTTCCTTAGGCAATGTTTTGAAGTAAAATTATTAACAGTGTGTGTTCATATTAGATGTTTATCGAGAATTTCTCGTAAACACGTTTTGTCCCTTTTCACATTTTTTATTTTCGATTTTCGAAAAATCCTTCCTTAGTGGGTGCCTACATGGTGAGAGGAAGCTACGCTGAAAATGTCACGTTTCTAGGTCCAGCGGTTTGGGCTGTGCGTTGATGAGTGATGCCAAGGTGCTCATGCCTAAATGTTACAGCAAAAACCACCATATCCGTCATTTTTAACACCGAGAAAATAAGCTTTATAAAAAGCTTTGATGATAAGCTGTTCACCATGTAGGTTTACACACGCGTAGAATTCTATGGCCTCTCGTCCAATGATAATGTCACTCATGTTGAACAGATTCTGAACAAACTTCTTAACAGCAAAGCTGACGGGTGGTCACCGTTGTTAGGTTCACATTGTGCAGCTTCTTTGTCGGAACAACAAACTCCATGTAAAATCCCTAGCCTACTGAATGTCTAACTTCAGGGCACCGTGACAGTAATCCCTACTTCTTAGCGTCAAACGACCTATCATAAATTAATCTCGATGTCAAGGAACACACATATCGGTAATATACATATTATGTAAGGTTTATTAATTTGTGTAAAGTAAACTAAATTACAGTGTTCTATTTTTGAACTTTCTATGGCGATACAGCAACAGTCCAGCACCTTGAAAATCCTGCTGTGATATTGTAATACACAACAAATAGTTGTGCAAATGTAATTCAAGATTCTTTATGATCATTATGAAAATTTATATTTAAGAAATATGATTTTATTGTAACTGACAGAACTGTTAGTTGGAAAATAAGAGTATGTATTAAATATTCAGCCGACAGATGGGGCAGATAGTGATGGATTTATGGCAGGTCCAGGAGGGAGCCAGCCAAGATATGGAGGGGGAAGAGAAAGTTACCGGCCAGAGGACGGAGCTTACAGAGAGCCCCTACTGGGTATAATTATTATTATTTTAAAATAATAATTAAATTAGTAATGTTTTTCCATTAAATTATTTTCAATGTTGACAATTTAAAATAGTAACATTTTAACTCATTTAAATAAACTGTTCGTGAGTAACTGCTACACAGAGATACCCAATTGTTCTCGGAGACGAGCTGCTATGGCTGACGAGTTTCGACAAGCATTTTCGTTAGAAAACTCTATTTGTGTAGATTTTAAAGATTCGCGAGTGGTCGCTGAGGGAGGCGGTCGTGAGATTGCGTGTCTTACGATAACAGGAGTGAATTAAAGCCGCGGTATATTTGCAAAACACGAAGTTGTAGATCCAGCAGCTAACCGCATGGCGGATACTGTCTGGGAGCGTATAATAGGCGTGATGATAGTAGGACCGAGGTGTATGGTGTAAGAGGAAGTACGCGGCGTGTTCGCGAACTGTGCCGGGGGTTGTGGGGCCCCTCGCATAGTAACAGCGTCCCACTTTCACGTGCAAGTCTCCGGTGGATGTTGGATACAGGCGATACGAGTCAACTGTGCCTTGTCCAGCCGTCCCTCCACCCCCGCCTCCAACACAACTTGCAATGTGGTGTGATGCGAACATATAGCCTCTCACACTCAAGTACATCTCCAACTCCTCGTGGTCAGAGCTGGTAACGTATGTGCTTGTACTACAGCTAACGGAGTGATGACGAATACCGGGCAAGTGGTGCCCACATTGTGCACTAGGGATAGATCTATGGTGGGGTTCTCTTAGACCAGTTTCCAGAAGTCCCAGCCTGCTGGGACACATTGCATGTCCCAACCCAGGCACGCACAAGTGTCCTGCGTTGCAGATCTCGAGCAATGTTGTTCTGGAGAAGAAGTTCTGGAGCCCTGGAAGGTGGACACCTGCTCGGGTGAAAACTTGGATGCATGGTACCTCGTAGGTACTCAGGGTATCGGTGTGAAGCCACAGCCTTGTGCAGAGTCGATCACGGGTTGGAATCTCAGTGGTAGTGGTAATACTCCTGCTTGGGAGTATACTTACAGGATGAGTCCATGGGCCGCTGGCCTGCTCTGCTTAGTGGTCCCATACTACAAGACCCGTTCACGAAGCGGTTTCGTAGAGGCTGGATAGGCCTCGCCTTAAGCAAGGTGGTTCTCTGTGGTTCATCTCATGGGTGTTCCGTTGCACGGTGAGATTGTGTTTACTACCTACCTCCGCGATTAGAAGGCGCGTATCTCCTTCTGTCGGTTGCATTCAACTGCTTCCGTCTTGTAGTGTTTTAGCAGCTAGGGATTCTTGGTATGGTGAGTCATGCCACACACCGTCTATGAGACACACACGGTGGTGGTGCACCTGTGTGAAACTCGCAAGTGATTTCTGTACCACTATTACAATTGTGCATGGAGGGACGAGCGCTAAGAACTGAGTGGGATCAAGGATCGCGATATCACGCCGCCAGAGAAGTAAGACACCCTCGTAACAAGCATTTGAATATTTGTATTACCTGCGGTCACCGAGGCTATAGGGGCCTTGCGGGCGTTACCGAAGGACAATAAGCAAAATTACAGTGTATTTATTGCAGCAATATTTACCTAATCGTACATATTCACCGAGTGTTTCCTCTACAAGCCACAGGGGCGACTTGCAATCTTTGTGGGTAGTGAGCTCCAAGAATTCAGCCTGAAAGAAATGCCGCACAATGCACAGCAGTTGACTTGTATTACCGTACATTAGGAACTAACATATCTGTCATAATAGAAGCTTCAATGTGTTGCAATGCACAATATAGGAATTATTGTACATGTTAATACTACGCCAAAATGTTAAAAATCAACTGCAAAGATTAAAGGCTGTACAATAAATATAAGTTTCATTTCATGTAAGTTGCCTTAACTTTGGCTCACAGGTGTTTATTTTATGTAGTCTGCCTAGAGAAAAGGTTGGTTAACTGAAGACTTGCATGCTTACATCTACCCTTTTGCCTGGCTTGAATTATATATATACATACATATATGGATGTATGATATTCACACGTATGACCTAAATGTAAACAAATCGCAGTTTGACTACCCAGTGAGGAATCAACAACAATTTACCTCATAAATTGGCCTAATTGTTCAAAATAAGATTAAAAATTGTATATATACATTATGTTCACTTATCATTTTAAAGATTTTTTTTTAATTTGAGTTAGACCGTCAAGCTCTTTTAAGAAACAGCCGGTATAAAATAAGCTGGAAAGCTTCCAGTAACGATGTCGATCAATGAGGACGCGGACGTCCATGCTAATGGCTGTGGTATTGGGAGAAGATATGTACGTCCGCTGACGAGCCATCAAACCAAATCTGTCACAACACGTTTCCTGAATGACGTGCAGACAGCAACGGATGAAGTGATGGATTACTGGTTTTCCGAACGAATTGAAAAATATTTATAGCTATGTGCACGTGTATGCATCAATACATACATACATAGACAGGATGAGCAATGACGGGTGGTGTTGATATTGCGTTGTGGCAGACTATAAAAGCAAGTCAAAATGTGATTCCAATTTGACAACAAAGTAAATAATAGTTGTAGTAACGCTATCCTGAAAATTGTCCTATACTTTAAATATCCTTGCTGAAATAATAAATTATTATATCCGCAAACATTACAAGTGACGGACTCGCGCCGAACCCCGGTATATCCGGCGGGCGGACGCGACTTCAGGCTTAAACTGACTGTCCGGTGACTAGGTAACATTTACGACTGTTGGATCTTAGGTAACTACTTGGTAGATCTCGAGTCCTCTAAATGGTTTAATGAGTTAATGTTTCTCACAGTATTGTAGATAAGGAGTCAGATTCAAATGTGATGAAGAAAGAGTTTATTGAGGGGAATAAGGAAGTTTTCACGGGCTTGGGTTATTTTCTCCAAACGTGTACAGTTAAAGTTAACAAATAGTGCTATCCTGTACACAAATTACAAATATCAGAGAATGAGGAGAGAGCTGTTTTTTTTTTTAATTGTTGACGCTTGAAAGTAAAGGTGTTATCAAAAACGTCGAACAAGTTAATCCACAAATCGGGATTTGTAATGTTGTTAAAATTGAAAGGAAGAGTGGTGAGCTACGGTTGTGACTCGACCCGGATAATTTGAATGTCTTTTGATTAAGTCATTGTAAGGCACACCATTAAAAATGATATTGTGAGACTATATACTACTTATGTGAGCCTACTTCCAAACATAGAAATGTTCTGGAGTGTATACATCAGGCCAAGAGATAGTGCCGATGTAGTCACACGAGTATTGCCGAGTATCTTTGTGAGGTAATACAGGTAGCAAACATTGACATATATAAAAGTGTACTTACACATTTGTCAGCAGGCCGTTCCGCAGATTTGTGTAACTGGTGTCCATGCCTGAGTAGGAGGAAAGAATTAACTGTATGATTTCTGGTATATGTTTAAAATAAGAGTTCGCAACCCCCAAATAACACGGTTTTGGCTATGCGTTAGTAAATGTGCATATTATGAGTGGTGTGATGTATGAGACTAGGTATCACTGTCGTATGTATACTGTATGCGCCTTCAGTACAAGACACCAGGGAACAACAAACAGTGAAACAAGCAGGTTTACAAGTGTGGATAGTACCAGCTGTCCATCGATGTCAAACGAATTGAAAGCAGATAACCCGCGTCTTCCGTGGCATCTGCGAGGACGCCAAGCTGGCTGAGAGATAATGTCTTCACTCAATCAACAGTAGCATCATTAACACAGCACTTGGTAGCGCATTGCGAGCCCGCCCGCCTGCGAAGACCAGGATGCAACCAGCCGGGCAGGGGAACACTTAGGTCTCGCGCACGCCTAACTTAGCTGCGCATGACATCAGAAGCCAAGGTCACCAGGCCCACTATGCAACATGGCACAGCTGACTGGATGACCCGCTCACGTGACTGTGGCATATCTATATGTACACCCCGTAAATACTCAATAACTACCAACATTCACTGGCTTGCCACCAGTCTCGACCCAACTGCATTCCTGCAGTTCTTGCAGCACCATATCATAGATGACGCATACTGGCCAAACTGCGTGTGAGAATGTTAACAAGGTGTAACTAAACAGTGTTGTCGTGGCATAACCCATAAAGAGCAGAAGTGAAGAATTTACTGCAGCTTTAGAATGTCAGTTTAGTAGTACATGCACGTCTCTAGTAGCACGAAGAAACTGTGTTGTGGCCGAACAGCAAAGCTTTGAAATTTGTGTACGTATGTAGTACATACAATTTTCTTCATTAGAAATACTATCCGTACGTTTCATCAATGGAAATTTAGGGAATAGTGGCATCAGCTGTAAAATCAAAATTTATCAGTGCGTTGTAGTTTAATTATTGACGGGAACAACTTTTCACAGCTTAATTCAGTCTGCACTTGAACTGCAACAATAACTTCATTGGCCTGCCTAGGACGAGACCGTGGGCATATAGGGAATTGTGTTAACAATGCTGTGTAATATTTACTGTACGTAAGCAGAGTAATTTCCCGCTTTTTTAACTACAACAGAATATTTTTGACCACTTCATTTAACGTGAGACCTGATGCGTCTACAGTTAGTAAATATTTCTGGTTTTGGTATTGTCGTTCTTCGGAACTTTGAGTCGTTGTCTATACAGCACTTATAGCATTCATACATTTATATGACTCTAGTGATCCGGCTCAACGACCATTTACCGGCTATAGCTTGGGCACACGTATTATGTTCTGCATACCCTGTCAACCCCATGTTATAGAAACAACCATTAACGTGTTTTGATAAGTTTGTTATGTAACTTACAAACGATAAAACATTTACGCCAATAATTACTTGCTCTTGTATTATGCGAAAAATTAATTTAAATGGTTTTTGTATAATCTTCCAACAGTAAATGTTTATCCTAAATCACATGATATAAATTTTCAGAGATATAATATTTCGTATAATGTTAGCTATACAAGAAATCGGAAATATGTAAATAACATTTTGAAACATACTGTGACGCTTAACGATTTTCATAAAATGCTATAGGTTATATCAATTTAGTAAACTAAATTTTTCACAGATTTCAATGGTAAATCATACAGCGTTAAACCAATAAATGAAAATATTTTGTTTGATGAGTAATGAAATAAACTCTCTAACAAATTTGATAAATGAGTTGTACACACAATAAATTAATGTTCTTACTTAGTGAGGGTGTATATTGCTTTGTCATGCGTATACAATAGTACAGCGTATTCAAAAAAATCATATTAAGAATTTCAATATATATAGTGGAGCATAAGGACTTACAAGTATTCCGAAAGTACTTAATTGCGCTTTGGAGTATAGAAATATGTTTCGAACCCATAAATATAAATATGTAAGCACATATGTGTGTATATTTATTGTACATAAAGAAAAAAACGTTAATTTATGCATGTTTAAATTAGATCTTGAACAGCCAACGGTACCAAGTTTGTTACGTCTTGCACATCTCGTTGATCTTTGTGAATTGAGAATTTGATCGTTGGATAGCGTTATGGTTTCATCTTTGGTATTGCATTCATGAAAGGGTGAATTTGAATATCCTCATTTTAAAATTGTTGCATCAGAAGCTCTGGCTTGCCCTCAAGGACGATGGTTCACGGCCATCTTTAATTGACAGTATTTTACACACTACAAGCATTCATAATGTCGTATGAACGTTTTTGACATTTATGCTCTAAACGGTTTTCTACTTCACCTTTTTACTGTTTTAAATAATAAGTTGCTGCCGTTCTTTCTAACAATAGTTGGAAGATAAGAAATAGCACAATAATTCTTATCATACAACAAACGTCTTATCTAGAAATGTAAAATGTGTAGTAAACTAACACTTAGGATATGAAATGACAAAATTATTGATACTATTTGAAGAATATTTGTAGCGGGGAAAATGTTATTAATTCACCGTGGCTAGTCGTCATTGCCTTAAAGTGGCCGTGCTGTACTTATTGCAAGCGCGTTAGTGCGTTGCCGGAAGGCAGTGGCAGGATCGTATAGCATGAAAAGATAATGGTAAGAAGGTTCGGACTATTCCAATTTCCAGACTTGCTTTACATCAGGATTAGATTGTTGAAGACGGACAGCCGTCATCATTCGTCTTGATTGAAGGTTTGCGTGATTTAGCACGGTTTGAAGAACAGTGTGCAAGGTTAAGGTAACAGTGGGAAAGAAACATTGATTTAACTAGTATTCTCTATAAAACTGCATTAAAGAGCAAGGTATATGCTGAGTACTGGGATAAATCTGACAGGCCCTCAATCAAACGTGGGAGACAATAATGTCATCAAAGCGGTTATTGTTTTTTAGACGTTGCCGTGTAATTTTAGCCTGACATAATTAGTACTCAATATCTGCTCACTTTGCTGTTTAATGTCAAGATATATTTACTTACCGCTCCGATAGTTTGTTGCTAGCACTGATAGAAAATTTAGCTTTATCTGCGATACAGTACAATTGTTGTTACGTCAAAACAACATTAAAACGAAGCAATATAGCCTTAATTGTTTTACAACATATTTTCACTGTAAAGTCCTTTGTACAATTACACGTCTATATAATTTTACATTTTTGTATGTGTAATTTAAAACAAAAACCACGAAGTGGGAAAATGTACTCAAATGATTCGAGAAATGTAATTCGGGTTACACGTTCCTACTAGTAACACGTAAAATATGCATCTTAATAAACAAACATGTACGTGTTTAGCTACAAATTATTGAGTATGAGTAAAAAACACGTCAATGTAGAGTTATTTCTTCAGTTGGTGTAGTTTTTTATGGTACTGTCATTGATAAACGCATGCCCATCTATTTAATCTTAATAGTTATAAGGAGGCAATATACAGCTACAATAATTACGTTAATTAACGTTTGTATCTTAGTATAAATACATACATTATTGAGTCATTTCTCCTAATGTTGAAGTTATTTTGTGTTACCCTTATTCTTTAAACGCAATCACACCTGTTAGAGATTGAGTGTTACGTATAGCGATTTTCACAGCTATAATAATTGAATTAATTTACTTTATATCTTTAGGAGAGAAACGGTGTTAAAGAGGAAACATACCACCTCATATCTTTGAAATTTTCAAATTCTCTGCATAATTAATGAAAGACACTAAAGATAAAATATTTAAACGTGTGTTTGAAATATGAGTGTACCGGTATCTTCATTAAAAATATCTTAAATAGGCTACTTCAGTTCGGGTTATAAAGTACGGTAGGCCTGCGTAATTTATCTCATTATGTTTGGGGTAAATATCATTCGTTCAAGCATATAGGCGCGTGCACAAATGTTGGTTATAAAGTTGAATTCAGATCAGCTTAAGATTATCAAAATTGTGAGGTGACAAGTTCGCGGAAATATTTCTGTAAAATAAATATTGTCATAGTATTACTGCTTTAACGTACTAAATAATTCGTTAAATATATATTAAATTGCTGCTTTGTAAAAATTTATTTTTCTTTTAGTAAATCAGAAGTAACAATATCAGACAGCAGTAGTACGGAGATATTAAGCCTAATAAAGTAGAAATGGGTGGGGGGGGGGGGCTGAATGTTTCTGTTCAGGTTATAATCCCGATGCAAACTCCGGTGTGAGCTCCCCAAGACGTGTTAGTATAGTAAGATAGAGTTCACATATTTTATAACTAAGCGAACAATTAATCAAACTGGTATAGTCAATAGACAAAAACTATAGCCAAAATTTTGAAACATTAGTATTTTTTCTTAACAATTAGGTTTATTTTAGTACCGTATAATCCATACGTAGAACGCAATTCTTCAAGTTACACTACTTGTAATCTTTTGCTTAGAGTTCAGGATTATCGACTCAAGGAACGTAGGTTCGAGTCCCATTAGAAACCTAAAAAAATATTCAGTTGGTTAAGAGCAAAGCGCAGAATACCAGAATAGATCTGAATGAATTGATAAAACTGTACGTATTACTATTTTCATATCTCGCAGGTGTGTGTATGTGTGTATAATTGTTCGTGCGTACGTAACACGTAATTTTATTTATAGTTATAAATAATCTAAGTAAGCGTGAGTTCGTTTCCAACGCGCCTAAGAAAACTCAACTACTCTGCCTTATGCATAACTGGGTGGCAATAACAACTTACTGTTTTCACTAAATACTGAATTTAGTTCACAGTGATATTAACCCACTATAAAGACTCGGAGAAATGTCCAGTATCCAGTTAGTATGCTGCGCCCAGAGAGTTATACCTTTATGCACATTGACGTCTCACATTCAGTAGAAATATTTCAAATAATTTAAGAATCCTTCTATGATCATCTCATGGTGTTGATACAGTATGCATGGGCTTCATTTCTAAATAAAGAAAGGAAATGTGTAATCAATCTCGATTCTCAAGGACAACTGACCTCAATACCCGCCATTACATAAAGACTATTTGTGGAAATGCATATCAGAACCAATAAACTTGATATAGTTACTCGACAAGTAAGAATTCGCCTGTTGAGTGTCTTGTCCTTAGATACGGTAAGTCAATTAGTGAGAAAATAAAAGTAGCTGTTAGCGTCTATGCACCTGATGGCCCCGAGTACGTTACACTAGAGAAAACTGTGTTATCGTTATATTAATAAATACAACTATAACCACAATGTATTTAGCTTAGTTTAATTTTGTATTTTCTTAACTCTTTCATAAAAATTCTATAAATAATTTTCAAACGAACCAGATGATTTTCACTGATTTCGCTTTTTTTATTGTTATTGAATGAAGTTTCGAAATAATCACAAACGCACAAACAACCAAATTAATCTTGTACAATGCTAAGAGTATGTACAACTATATTGGTAACATTCTGTAAAAAAATGATCTCTTGAAGAAGGTACCCAAAGCTAAAAAGAGTTCTCTTAGATACAAAAATTAGGTTAACCATACATTCAAATGTTCTGAATCTCATCATTCGTCACTGGAACAATGGCAACTTAAACTTTTCAGTACATTTTGAATTATTTTCATCTTACAACTGATTCACCGAGAATGTGACAGATTCTATGAAATGCGTTTGCGAAATAACTTTGTCAACTGATTGAATCAGAGCAATTGAGTTAATGACAAAGTAAATAAACATGTATATCAAGGTGCTGGAAGTCTGTCAATTATAACATGAAATGTAACTAGAAATTAGTAAATGATACCCGAAGTTCAAAATGGTAGGCACCAAAATAAATTATTCAGTGGTTCAGTCTAGTCGGTAAATAACGACTCTTCAAGTTACGTCACAAGACTTTCACTACACCAAAGTGAACACTAGACGGGGTGTGTTTCCGTTATAATATTATTGTTGTTATCTTGTAGTGTATATGAATCTTGCCTATTATCAAAGTTAAAAACATCTTTTCAAAGGTAAAGTTTAACTTATCAAAACACATAATTACTTAAAATAAGCAAAAAATATATTGGTAAGTTTCCTTTGGAACGGTAAACTATTATATATAGACAAAGATAATGCGAAACTGTTTACTTGAAATTATATTTTCACTAGAAATCATATAAATAGTTTTTTAAACTAACGTCTCGAAAAGTGTTTCTGTTTTGGTTAAATAATGCAAGGAACTAACTTAGATTTTTGAACACAATGTATTATTTCGTCAAATTTTAACCAATTAATACTGATTAAACATTACATTCGCGTTGAAACTTATCCCGGGGATTAACTTGCACGCAACTAATAGGGGGGTGGTAACAATTTTTTGTGTAGAAAGTCAACTATAGTGGAGACAAAATTGTTTCTGGCGAAGATATTACTTATTCGTTTATTAATTATAAATTTATATACGATATATGCTTATTTTATAGGCTAAAATACGGTGTTTGTGGCCAAGCTGCTAATTAATATTAATAAATTGAAACAAAGATTCGTTTCGTTAGTATTTGTATAATTTACTTTCCATCTACGAATTAACTGGCATGACAATAGAGAGTACACAAGAGAGAGAGAAAGAGAGTGATAGAGAGAGGGGGGAAAGAGCGTGAGAAAATTTAAACATTCCTCAAAACTTAAAATAAATTACAATTTTATGTTATTTTCGCGTAGGCCTACAAACATAACCAACCGTTTATTTCATTCATCGGATCGCAATTAGGAACATGGTTTTAAAAGGAAAAAAACTATTTTTCGCTGTTAATAAATGCATTTAGTTATTGTTTGCAGAATTTATAAAAGAAAAAAAGTAATATTTTTCAGGTCTTATATTACGAAATGTTTGTAATGGTGAGTTTTTCATTTCAGAATTTCTCGTTTATTAAATTTTCCCGAAAAGATGAAAAAAAATTGTTATATTGGAAGAGACTGCTTGGAATTAATGTAATGATGTCTGGAAATGGGAAGTTTTTCATTTCGTTTGCGTTTGTCTCATACTCGTCCGCTATGTTCGAACAACTGAAAAATGGTACAAATTGTTATTCGTTTTGATAATGTTATCAAACTGGCATGTTTTAAATTGCTTTATTATTTTTTTTTTCTCTTTTCAGTGACATGTGTACGTAGCTCCTCAATGAAATGTTTTCTCAAGAGTTCTAATGCTGCCCTAAACACACTACCACGAACTTCTCCATGCAATACAGTATTGTTTACTATTTTCAGTGAAACATTTAACTTTACGTAAAGTATGTAAGCATTTTCTTGGATTAACTTTGGTAAATCATGAGAAACCAAAATAAAACTAGTAGAAATAGAAATTGCACCTTGCCCCACTAAATGACTAAGAGTTTTTACAACTAGGCTAAGTTGGTCAGTTAACTTGTCACGAAACGTCTCGTGGACGAAAGTTGTAACTATTTATAAACGCTTATTATCCGTGACGTTCGCATGCTTTCGTCTATATGATCTGTGTTTCTGAATTGCAGCCAAGTCACTGTCTTCCTGAAGTTTTGGTGGCTCAGTTGGTAACAGTTCCTGCCGCTGTGACTTAACACTGTACATGGAGGCTGCAGTTTCTTCCATAATGATGGAGAAAAACTACAGGGATGCGGCTACAACCCATAAGCCGATGTCTCACGTGCCATATGTCTTAAAATGACTAAAATGAAATTCGCGACATGTGTGCTTGTGTGTGTGTGATCTGCCAAGTTGTGACGGCAACGTCAGTGTTTAACAGGCTATGATAACACATATTACCAACACTTGTAGCATGCACAGAGCTTCAGTAGACACCGTGCACTCTCAGCTGAAGAAACGAACATGCGACCTCAACTATCGCGCGTCCATTTACAAGCGAGTGCAAATAATGTCATATTGAAATATACAGTTAGCAGACATGTATTTTACGTTTTTGTTGGCTAACATTAACAGATCTGCCTCCCAGCACTTTACAAACAAAGATTTCTAGAACAATATTGTTCGGAGAGAAGAAAATTTGGAGCAGACCCCTACAAGACGCCTGGTGTCATATTTGGCCGTGGGTTTAAGAGGTTTTGCACGGCAGAACTGCGCAGATGGGAATCTGTGCTCAGAAATGTTTCTAAGTAAGTGGAAACATTTATATTGTAGCTAACTCAAACAAAATAAAGCCGAATAAATAGAGCAGGCTTATTATCGATTCAAGGATTTGAAATGGTAAGTAACTAATTTACACTGGATATACTATAACAATATCGCAAGTTAAGATATATGATTGAACATTTGAAAAGAAGCAGTTCTACGTCACGATCTTGCTGTGGTCTAGTAGAAAATTGTCAACGTATGTTATATGAAGTTGTTCCTTCTCACACAATCTAGCCGGACCTTCGTAAACCAGTGTAGCAGGCGGTCAACTGTGCTCGCGAATTAGGCAGATATATGACATTTAAAATGCAACTCCTTAAGAATAATTTTTATTGCAGAGCAGAAAATGAAATGAGATTTAGAAAAAAAAAGGCAGAAAATCTAAACGCAAGATCTGAAATGAAACTAACGAAAACAATCAGTCAAAAACAAAAATTATATATACATAAATAATGGACGTAACTTACCGCCAAACGAAGGTGACATTCGATACGGGAAGTCCTTTTAATGAGCCACCTTATACACAAGTCCACATTTGCTGGAGCTGTGATGTTACATTGAGGACTGGGTGTAAAGTTGTGAGTGTTGTGAATAGTGGCATGTGTTTTGCTCATCATATGAAAAGCGCGAATATTTTTATGTGATAACTGTACACAGAGTATGCAATGAGAGTGACTACGTACATGATATTGAGTGCAGTGAATGGCGCTGCGAGATCGTCTTGTTGATCGTCTATTGAACTACAATTACATTTGCCGAGTAACACTGGTCGTAACAAATATTGGCAGTGTGTTTAAAGAAGCAGGAATGCTTACTTCAATATAAATAGTAGCAACAGACTGTTATTTTAATCTGCATACAAGCAATATAATTATTCCGTTAGAAATTGTTAAAATGAATAACGGGAATATTTTAGAAATTCGAAGAGGGTTTGCGTTTAACGATGGGATATTATCTTAATTTTGGAAACTTATGTGCTAATTTCCCTGTTGCTTAAAGCAAAAACAAAATACTTACTCTAGTGTAAAGAATAAACTGCAAGGCTTTGTAATTAATAGGTTCATCGTCGATGTGAGTGACTACCGAGTGCAGTGGACAGTTAATGGCAAAGTAATTAATAAGTAAATAACTGCATTTATGTATATCATATTAAGTGATTGTAACAATTATTTAAGTAATTATTTAAAATCACGTAATAATTCCTGTTTGATTTTATAAATTCAGTGACAAACACACATTATTCAATACATTATTTGTGGTACCTGTAAGATTCTAGTTGCTTTTGTTATAAACAGAACAATGCATATTATAGTATAATGTTGAAGTGCTGGTAGCACTGCATTGGTATATGTCACTGGCTACTTATATAGAAACAATGTAGTTGAATGCCTTGTGTAACGTAACTACGACCGAAACGTCAATATGTATTGGCCGTAACTTACCTACACAGCGTAAATACGCCTAATGCTTAGTAAGTAAAGATATTCTAGTCAGCACTTAACAACGAGGTATTTAGCTCTGGTGAGGGTGACACGGTGTATGGAGCAGCGTAGGAATGAATTGGCGGGGAAAACGGGAGATCCCCGAGAAAACCCGCCGACCAGCGGCATCGTCCAGCAAGATTCACACATGCGAAAATCCGGGGACCTACTCCAACGGCAATCGAGGCCGGAACGCCTAGGTCATAATGCTTAATAAGTAACATGTGATAATAATGTTTATTTATAGGGTTTTATAATTTGTATTTATCTATGAATTATTATGGGTAATCTTCATACCAACTGGACATGGATATCTAAATGAACAGTAGTCTGTGTGTGTTTTGCTTTATTTACCCACATTTTACATTTCCACTAGATACATTATTTGTGTATCAGAGAACTCAGTTTGTTCCGTCAACAGAAAATGAAATATCAGTAAACATAGTGATAAAATAGTCAAACTTCTCGCCATCTACCTCCGCAATTCTGGTTCGACTCCCAATGAGGCCTCTTAACAATTTTGGCACATACCGTAGGTCAGCGCGATATCTCGGAGCAGCCGTATTTCCTTTTCTTGTAAGCATTCAATGACCGCTCCATCCCTACTTGCATCACCTTTGCCAGTGTGCGTAACCACTCTGTTACAGATAACGGCGTTGTAAGCATTACACTTCAAACTTTTACCACATTATAATATTCATACGGTTTGTTTATATATTATACGCGTTATTACTTAAGCATTATCATAAGCCCCTGTAGGATTCTAAGAAAAGGGCGTTCGTTTTTACTCTACATTTTTTGAGGTTAATAAATGTCGTATTTAAATAAAACATGAGAATAAAGACAGTAAATTATCTAGTTATGTTAAAGAAATGCATTGATAATTATTTTGTGAATGAAATTTCGAAAAATTTATTACACGTTTTGAAAAACTGGAAGAGGTGAAATTATATTTAATAGTAATTTAATGCATACAGCACATACAATAATTCCAACACTCCACGAATATATAGCATCATTGAAATGACTCCATCCACTTCACCACGGCAAATTGTCGCTCGACCGTGACCTCTGTTCGAATTTACAC
>PNEQ01091000.1:0-21266 GCA_003012365.1 Medauroidea extradentata | reverse complement strand
TTTGATTTCACCTTAAAAAACAGTTAGAACTTTAAATTGAACGATTTTGCTCAATAGCAATATTGTAGGCTACGAATTCTACAATGTGGCCCTTATTCGAAGATGATATCTTTAAAACTGACTGAGATACCGCAAATTTAGTTTAACATTGAAATCCCTATCCAGCTCTACTGCCTGCGAAGGGATGGAGTCCGCCCTTTTAACCAAACAGTCATTTCAAGTTCAAATAGTCCATAGAATGAGGATATGAAGAGCAGTATAAACAGTCGCCAAATAGTACGAATTTCAAATTGCGAATACAAGTAAAGAACAGAGATGCGACATCTAGCAACCATGACGAGAACCTTCGCTGAAGGCACGGATTTGGTGCGGAAAAAGGCTGCCGTGTCCCGGCCTCTAGTTAATAGCGTAGGCAACGACCTAGCTTACGCAGTTTCTGTAGTTTCCGGAACAAACGCCCTTCAAATATAAAACACTGCGCATTGCTACCTACTTAAAAAAAAAAACACTGAAATTAGTGTAATCAACAAATATCGTAGGTTTTTAATAATATTATTTCGCTTTCGTTCTTCAATTGACAAAACTTTCCATGTGTACTTGTGTTTGTGTCTATGTGGAAATTAATATATGTATTTTTATGTTAAGTTAACATACATACAATATTTATATAGTTAGAGGTAGTAATTTTCCGAGATCGAAGTTTTAGCGTTGTTCTGGTATTTCTGACTGCGTTATGATCTTTGAAAGAACTATGCAATATGATTGCATCACTGGATTCAGTTTCTTGGTTATACTTCATTGCGATATACATGACTGTCAAAGAACACTAAAGATAATAGAAAACATAAATACGCTGAGTATACTCAAGTCAACAGGTTACATACCGAGCATTAAATTATATAAACGGAATCGGGTCGAATAAAAACAAGGACAAACAGATAAGAAATAAACATAAAAAATGAAAAGACATCCAAGACACCACCAAGGCAAACAACTCAGGTTTTAGGTCGGCTTTGTCAAAGGAACAAACAAAAAAATGTATAACCCACAAAAAATATGACACACCAATGAGGCGAAACAAAACCAGTGTTATATCAGACACGAACAGAAAAACAACAAGCGACACAACGATGACGACACGTACCATAGCCATCTTTAGCGGCCTTAGATCTGGCAACCCTGCCAGGAAGGGGCATTTTTAACACTTATTTCGTCTCAACGGCAATGGCTTCACCTGATTCGCCGGTATGTAGGGCAGAATAACGAATCAGGTACAGCCATTGCCTTTGGAGAGCTAAAAGAAGTGTTAAAATGACCCTTCCTGGCAGTGTTGCCAGATCTAAGACCGCGGCCTTCTACTAAAGATGGCTATGCACGTACTCGTGTTCCTGAGCACTGTGTGTCTTTACTTGATGGCAGGAACATATTACAGGTCCCGAAACGTCGTTATACTGTGTCTGTAAAACTACTGTGTTTTGTTTCATCTCATCGTTGTGTAGTTTGTTATTTTTCTCTTAGTGTCTGATATATACCCACTGTGTTTTTTTCGTCTCATCTTTGTGTCGCATGTTGTTTTCTGTTCGTGTCTGATATAATTCTGGTTTTGTTTTGCTTCAATGGTATGTAGAATGTTTTTTTTTTGTGGGTCACAATATCGCAATGGAGTATAGCCAAGAAACTAAATTCGGTAACTTCATTATGTTTTAAGCAGTATATTTTTTATTTTCATAAATATTCATTTGTAATATTTCCGTGGTTAAATGGTAGACAAAACCGTAACCGCTTTAAATTCGCGGCATTAGTAAATAATTATTAAATTCTTCTGATTGTGTTATAAATTAGTTTACTCATGTGCTTCTGGTATCTCAATTATTATTCTGTATGTTATGTTATGTAAGTTGAATGTTTATTAAGTTTTATCTAATTAACTTCGATGTAACGTTTTATTTTACTTGTCAGTTCGTGTGTGGTTAAGTGGTAGGAAATACAACTTTTCCTTAAGCATGATAAACAAGTAGTTGCCGGACAGATAAATAGTAATAACAAATATACGAGTGCTGCGATAAATACCCTTGCGGCAGGATGTGGTAAAAACATATAATATTTTGGTAAGTATTTTTTTGTGCCAATAAATTTATATTTTTCTATTGCGGCGGCAAAAAAAAAGTGATATTCGTAAAAGCGAGAATACCCCGGCCATGAACAAATAATTGTTACGTTATCGGCGTAAATTTGAAATTAATTAACTGCAGTGTGTTGCTATTGTGGTTAATTTTACTACAGACATGATGCTCAGTGTTATTTTCTTTGACGACAGGTAGGCTATATTTCCAGCGATAGTTGGACTGTAGTTTAGTACATGCAGGCGCCTATGAGACAGAGATAACTTGCAAGAGCCTGCATTCATCCCGACACCTGCACAACTATGAATGGAAACTATACCTTGTCAGACACTTACATAACAACTTGGAATATATTCCTAACCTCAAGTAGAAGTAAACCAACTTAATGTGGCAACATCGTCGAGTATCTTAGTATAATTACAGACTGCTCTCTTGTTTCTACCATTTTGAAAATAATTACTCTTTTTTACGCTTAAACCAGAGCAGATACCAAACATATGCTTGGCAGACTTGCTTAAAATGGTATTTGCCATGAATGCTAATTTTTTTTTCAAAGCAAGAAATTGTAAGGTTTGGACTAAAAAGTCAATTAACTAGACTTTCGTTAATTACATAATTAGTTAAAACCATAGTATTCACTGTCTTGAAAAATCAGCCAACATGGAGAATAAGATTTTTAACAAAATTGCCAGACATATTTTTGATATCTGCCCTCTTTTAGGCGTAAAAAAATTTATATCGCTAAAAAGTAAAAATAAAGTGAGTCCTTTTTTAGGCCTGGCTTGGTTACTTTTTTCTTTTTGATCCACTTTGTATAATTGTGTCACTTTTTAATTTAAACATAACATACTAAGTAATAAGTACAGACCGAAAATATTTGCGGTTTCAGAAACCAGTAGATTAGCCTCCAAGTATGTACGTTTACTGAAGTAGACGGCAGCTGTTCATTGGCTGACTGCCGACACTACGATAATAAGACGGCCTACATTTAGTTGCTTCTTTGTGATAGGCTCGGCGCCCTTTGGAAAGAGCCAAATATGTGTAGAGCCGATTGCGAACATGGGAAAAAAATATCTTGTGGGTATTTACCGTGCAAAATTTACCTTGTGGTCACCACAAAAAATATTTTGTTGGCACCACTAAAATATCGTGGCCACCACAAAGTTATTTTGTGGTTACTACAACATAATTTTCTAGGGATGGATTTATAAAAAATTTTTTGCTCAGTGAGGGTGACGCGATCTTACCGTTGTTTGAATTCTAGCCTGCGCCGAAAAGCAAACGCGAAATACTCAGGTTCGTAGGAATAATCTAAGCGTGTGCCGTACTCAACAGTTAACGCCTTACATCGCAATAAATAATATTGTTTAGTTTTTACTCTAGAAAAGTCGGTCTTCCTATAGTCATCACATAAGTTGTCTATTACTTAGAGTCACGGCCGTAGAAGAACAGGTCTGGACATTCGCCTGGAAACTTGACCCCTTTGTTGTTTGGCTGCAGTTCACCAAGTTACCGAGAATGTCGTACTTTTTGGCGCTGTCATCCGGCCGGTCGGACTCAAACTCCGCCCACTTTTTTCCATTGTTAACATTATAAAGCAAATAAAGATTTCAGGAGCCATGATTTAAAATTTTGAGGGAAGGAAGTATTCCAAAAATTGATAAAAAAAATACGTTTTGATAAATTGTTTATCTTATAGGGATGGAAGTGGGCGGAGTTTGAGCTCGACCGCCCGGATTAGAAAGCCAATCATGTATAGTATTATCGGTAACTTGGCGAACTGCAGCCATACAACAAAGGGGTCAAGTTTCCGGGCGCGTGTCCAGACCTGTTCTTCTACGACTGTGATGTGTAGGGTACTTGTTTGAACGGTTGTTTGACATGTAGATATGTAGACGGTTGACTGTAGCAAGTAATTTCCTCCGTGCACTGGGCGAGTATAAGGAGGCTGGGCGGGGTGACCGGCCCTGCTCCAGCGGGCGTGTGGATGCTGGAGTCCCGGCGATCCATGGACCACAGGCAGGGCGTGTCTGGATCGATCCAGCCTAGCACCAGCCCAGGAGGAGGGGGAGGGGGGAGGGCAGCCACACGTGCCGACTATAACAACCCCCCTCCCTTATATACCCACTACATTGGCTCGCCGGCTACCATTATACATCTCCTCACTACGTATTTACTATACCATCACCGCCGCCATAGAAAACAAACCTGTTTATTGTTTACACTGGCATAGCCAAAACCGCGGGGGTTGCATCCCCCTCCTTTGTCCTTCTTTCAGAAAATTATTAAAAAGTTAACAATATTTTTACCTGTAGAATATTCAATGTTTCGTTACGAAAACTGCAAAAATAGCACTATTTTGCACACAAAAATACAAATTTTCCCGACGAGGACCCTGCCGCGTCCTTTAAAGGGAGTTGTTTGGTGATCTTTATATTATTCTCAGGTTAACCCCCCCCCCTCCTTTCCGTACACAAATCCTGGCTGGGTCACCGATTGTTTATTTATTGTTATAATTCACTCCATACGATTCTTAACAATGTGTTATGCATTTATAATAATACAAACACATAAAAATTAAAGAAGTACAAAGAAGTGAATAAAAATATTACGTAGTTGATAAAAATTAAAATAGGCTACTCCAAAACAGTATAAAATTAATGAAAAAGTAAAAACAGTTACATTTTATTTATTGAAATGTCTGTTATTAGTCCAACTCAAAGAGTCAATTAAATATCTTTATCCCATGAAAGAGGAATACCTCTCTATATTAAACACGACAGGCTGAAGGAATATGTGAATTTTGAGTTGGTCTTGTATTAATGCGCTTCATTACTAGTTCGAAAAAATCTATGAATCATCTCAAATGAACGCAAGCATTTCTTACTCTTACTGACAAGCTAAAGTACGCATATTTCCACTTTTGAAAAGGTAAAATGATATCCATCGAAGAAATGCACGCTCTTATCTAAACAGTGAATTTTTACGTTTACAAGTTGTTTCTGTATTCACCTACGAGTTGAAAGAGAAGGCTTGGGTAGACGGAAGGGGACAAAAAATTCCCACTTTGGGCGTCCACAACATTTAGGGCAACCCTGTTCCAATATAACATGATTGGTAGTACGTAAATTGTAATTTGTACAGAGACTATCTGAATATGAAGTTACTCTGAAACATTGCCGAATATAAAACACTGAATTACTCATGTCTAGGTTGATAAACTGTTAATAGATATACACTCCTACACATTTTACATAACTATTACCTGTAAGACAAATACTTAATTTAAAAGTTTAGAAATTCTGGCATATATATTCCACTTTCACAAATGCCTAAACATGTAATGTGAAATCCATAGTAACACATAAACGGACTGGAAAAATAGCAATTTTTTTTTAGTGTGATTCGAGTAGAGGCTGTTCCCGTTAAGTAACTATTTTGGAAACCTTGGTTCTTATCCTTTCATTTATTTCATATGCATACTACACAGTACTAAAATAATATCTTATCCGAGGTTACAATGAATTGTAATTTTTAAAAATATTTTTTGACAGGACAGTATCCATTGTGAATCGCCTGTAGTTAATTTTGCTACATGTTTCACTTTTCGTTTTAGAAATGTAGGGTGTACGTTAGCTAGATTACGTCGCAAATTAATGCCATCGCAAATCACGCCCCGTTATGACTGGATAATTTCCAGCCAATTTCGTAATTTAATTCGTGCAGTTTGCAGCACTGCATCTAGTTGAACAGCAACCGTGGCGGTAGTGATTGTAATTACGTCATATTAGGGCCTATGTAACATTGGCAAGGCAACAACGCGTCCGTTTGAATGAAAGTCTTTAATTCGACAGCTCCATTGAAAGTCTTGGGTAGGGGAGGTAAGGAAGTTAGGAGTAGGGGTTCCTTTCCCCCTCCCTCTACCTGACAGCACACTTCCATTGAAGGGGAGGAGAGGATGGGCGGCGTCCCTCCCCCTCGTGACCAATCATTGTAATACAGTAGTAGTGAAGGCCGATACATGGGAATGTTACACATCTCCATTACAACCATAGAATAAAGAGCGGTATAGAAGGTCAAGCGAATAGTAGGAATCGAGAACAACGAGAGCAACGCTGTCACGCCAGTGGTGGGAAACTAATCGATGCAATCGATTTTCAGTATCAGATTACAATACATCGACTTCTATCAAAACCAAGAATTTGTACATCGGTTGAACATATTCGATTGTCAACTGCAGTTTGTATATAATTTAGTTTCGTAGTTAGGGTGTTACGTCCTAAAAAAATTTCTTTATTAATACCTCATTGAAAAATTTTTTACATTAAAGTTTTGGTACTACTCGCAAATAAATAACTATTTTTGTTCTGATTGTTAACATGTAGGCTTAAATGAAAGCCTAAGTCACTGCTTCCTCTTCATATGTAAATAGTAAAAAGCGTGACTTAAATCACAGCAACGGAAATTAAAGTACAGAGCAACTTCAAAAACACTTTAAAACTTTTGCTTTCGCTTAGTCTATTTTCTGTGATGTAAGATAACAATTACTATTTACACGATATTGAAATAGGGCCTGCACTTCTGTGCGAATGAACTTTAAAACCCAATCTCTCCGCATACAGGACAACGGTGTCTCACAGTACACGAAACGTATTTACAATCGGGAACACAACATTTATGCTACATAACTTTCAGTTATTAATAAAATATAAAGCTTCTGTCCACTTCGCACGCTTAATACATTAGTTTATCAAACTCAATAGTTCTTCACACCATTTCACTTCGCCGCAAAAAATTCAAAATGCTTGGAAAAAAAAAAACTCTAGCTTTCTCCTACTAGCGATTTCGTGGCTGTGGCGCGAACTAACACTTTGTTTCCAATTCTGCTCGTAGCTCGTTGAGTTGACGGGACACGATTATAACTTTAGGACTGTATCCGAAAATGGACGGAGAGACAAGTTATTTCCCGAAGTCGCCAATGGAAACCCTTACACGGTGTGTTCCTGAATAACTTCATTTCCGGACACCATGATATTGTATGCACCATTTTTTTTCTCAACCAAGTAGATCTCACGACCTGATTACATGTTCGAAGTAAATCGAGGAAAAATGCAAACATTAAGGCCGCCGCCTATCGAGGGTGGGTTGTGTGTGACGGTTAAATCGTTGAAGCGCTACGAGTGACGCCGGCCATCACATGTATCGTCTGTCTCATGAAAGAATCCCCTTTTTTTTTTTGACAGTTTTGAAGGCTACTACGTGTACCAATTTCAGCAGGAAATTACTTTTAATTTTGATAAATTGCACAGTTTGAGACCCAGCTAAGCGTGTTTGTGCAAAAGTCATTTTATGGCAGAGGAAAACACTGCTACAGTATTTCATGGAAACCACTCTAAAATTATAGGGCAACACATCTGTCAAACAGTGGAATTCTTTTATGAGACAGACTATATTGTGATATCGCCTCTACGCTCAAAGTCGTAAACGCGCGTGTTGGACTATAAGCGATAAACTTTACTATTTTATCGAACACGTCACAGCAGAAAAATTCAATATAGTGGCAGGGCTCAATTTCAGACGAAACCGGTAAAAAATAGTTCATAAATTTACCAGACGTGCGTATAGGAGTGCTAAGAAAGTAGGTATGGTAGAATAGTTTCTCAGATATCCATGGTAGCACTCATAAACTTTTTATAAAACAGTCAAATGTATACTGAAGTTACCAGACTTGTATTGTTAACTAGTGTAAAAGTTTGCATATTTACAAGGCGGGAGTATGGTAACTGTGCCATACTGCATCTGGGATAATAACTTCCTTAACATTTTAGGAAGTTTTTTTACAGTGACGTATATCTGAGAAACAACAGTTTGAGAAAGTTGATTTTAGCCAAGTGTGAGGGTTTTTAAATAATGCTTCTAACGTGTGTGGTGGTGTCTTTAAAGTAATATTCACAAAAAGTCTGAAGTGTGATTGCTTTTCTTAGATAAGCATTGGGGACGCTCGTTTACTGGGGCTACACGATAATATCCCTTAGGTATTATAAAATTTAAAATAATAATTTCATGCAAATCGAATTTTTTTGAAAACATTTTGATTTCACCAGAAATCGATCGATTATAGCTAAGCTGGCGGTGGGCGTAAGCAGAAAGTATTATTATCGAAAAATCAGTATTTCTTAAAATAAAAAAATAAAAAGTAAAAAAAAAACTTAATTAATTTTTAGATTAATATAACAATATTGATTAACGTTGATGCACGATTAAATGTTTCATATGCCAGCTTTAAGAATACATTAGGATCATATGATTTTTTGAGGAGAAAAGAGGAAAAAGAGCATTTTTTTTTTTAGGGGAAAAGGGATTATTTTTTTTTTTAGGAAAAAGGGATTATTTTTTTTTTTTAGGAAAAAGGAATTTTTTTAAGGAAAAAGGGGAAATTTTGGGAAATGTTGGAGGAGTTTTGGAAAATTTTGAGGGAATTGTGACTTTTTGGTAACATCTAGGATGGGTGCAAAGTCAAGTTCGAATATCAATGTCTTCCAACATGGCGGCCGGTGACATGACGTCACAACATGGTTACACAAATGCGCAGTTTCCAAAAATCCACACTGCGACTCCACGGCCAACTCCGCCCAAAACATACTACTATTTTCCATCTTCAGATTTTCGTGGCAATTGTCAGCCGTAGTTCACAAACATATGGAACATTGGAGATGCTCTCACTGTCTGTTTTTTAAGAACGCCAATGTTGTTTTCCTTGAAAAACTGAGAGTTTCATTGTTACTAAAGACCATTTCCTACTAATTTTTGACCACGGAATTACATGATACAGTCAGTCCTTATTCGCGAATTCTTTGACATATTGTAAGTTCAAACAAATTGACCATGCCGTTATAAAGCTCTAGTGTATCATGAGAGAAGACATGAGAAGTAAGGAGAACTATGTCTTAGTGAAACAGTGACTTCAAGCTGACGTCCCTTGGTGAAGGCTCGTTCATGCCGTCAAGAACATCTGCTGTGACCTTGACGCCCAAGAAGCCGCGACTTGGCGTCGAAGCTGCGACCTCCGACCACGAAAAAAACCCTAGGTTGCCGGGTAAACCTGCTCCTCACGACGTGATGAATATGTATGAGCGTCACTGCACATCTTGTGTCGCAGCATGTTGAGCCGTCTGACACGAACATAGCTTAAGAGTGCGTGGTAGATAAATAAACGCTGAAAACATCAATTGATTTCTACGCTTTTTTCGAAGCCAATACGGATAAAATACTCAATGACAATCCTAGATAATGGTATTTGCCAACTTTATGAGTAAATATTTATACAGAATTACTAACTCGTTACGTGTGATCTCTTGCGCCGCAGTTAATTATTTATTATATTTTAATTTCCACTGAGCCTTTTACATGCAGATATGCTACAAGGCTATAGGAAAAAGTACATGATATTAGACAGAGAAAAAAAAAGTGTTCATGATACACATGAACGAAACATATAAACATACTCAATTTTGTTCATATAAACATACTAAATTTTGTACAGTACAATGTTTTATACTATGCCAACCCCTTTTTTTAATAAGTCACCTCATACAATTTGTACAAACTGTTTTCTGCATTACAATACCTTTCACAGTACCTACTGTTATTAGTTGGAGAAAAAAATATAAATAAATAAAAATAAAAACCCTAATTGTATTAGTAAAGACACATATTTATGCACGAGGTTCCGGCGTCAGAGATTGTGCCTCAGAAGTTCGTAACACTGGAAACTATTTTGTTTAAAACTTTGGCTAAAACTATTGTCTAGGATTGTTATTGTTCAATTTTCGCAAATTGCCTTCAAGAAACCTACAGTTATAAATTAATGCTTTTAGCGTTGAATTATGTTCCACGCCCTCTTAAGCCCAGTTCACAGGTGCATAAATCACGCAGATCCGGACAATCCAGGAATAAAACCGCCAATCAGAAGGTTTCATTCTTTTCCGGATGAGCACGTCCCGAGTTTTCTGTATCGCTACATAGGAATAAACACACATAGCTTAGATTCATTAAATTTTAATGCAGCCTTTAAGAACTAAAAACTTGCAAATTTTGACTTTGAAGTGCCGTTATGGGAAAACTAGTTAAGATATTTTTTTTTTTGCAAGATGAAAATGTACTACCAAGTAACACTATTTCGTACAAATATAAAATTAGGATTTCCTCCCACTTGAACACATCTTTAGCGCTGGTGAGGGGTGTTATTATGTACGGAGCAGAGCTGAAATGAAGGGGCCGTGGGGGGGGGGGGGGGGTTCCCGAGAAAACCCGCCGACCAGCGGCATCGTCCGGCAATATTCCCACATGCGGGAATACGGGGCCCAACCCCGCCGGGACTCGAACCCGGATCGCCTTGGTGGGAGGCGAGCGCTCCAGCCTCTGCGCCGACTACGGCGTCTTTCTAGCTGAGAGAGTTATATCGCACTCTTTACTAAGCGAACCTATGTCATGTCACGTTCAATCTGTATGACGTATTATCTGCGCTAACCTCACACTGGTGCGAACTTTTGCTGGAAACTTGCCAATTTACAGTTTTCAGTGGAGTATTGAGAACTCATTAAGGAGGGCCATACCTTTTTTTTTTTTTTACACCTTCTTGGCTTCATATCAACTATTGAAGTTCCTTATCTCCACACAGACGACTGGAGATTTCTATTAGCCTCTGTCATTTGACCTTTTCTAGAACTATCTGCCAAGTATAAATGAGAAAGGCGTTTCATAGTTTCACCAGATAAATTATTTATTCAACTGTACTGTACACTGACAACTTTCGTATTTTAATTCTAGAACCTAAACTTGTACACTTTTGTATTTTAATTCCAGAACCTAAACTTGTACACTTTTGTATTTTAATTCCAGAACCTAAACTTGTACACTTTTGTATTTTAATTCCAGAACCTAAACTTGTACACTTTTGTATTTTAATTCCAGAACCTAAACTTGTAACTGTTCATGAGAACACAAATATTATTATTTATATTATAGATGGTCAACGAAATATAGAATGGTTAAGTACTTGAGGACGATATAGGATTTGCATTATCGACATTAATTGTGACTACATATATCTCGCATGACATCTTTTGTGTTGTTATAGCTTTCGTACAACCTCATGCTGCAGTCAAAGTTGGCATGCTATGAGGCCGTACAAATAATAAAAACCTACCGACTTACTAAAATGAAATAATTTGGTGTTTAAAAATACATCTTGGACTACTAAGTAATATATTAAAATTAAATACATAAAAACACTACAAAAATTGATAACTTTAAGCAAACTACTGAATTTGCATAACTTCACTGTATTTGCTATGCGTTTTTGATTTAAATTCATGTATTTTCAGTCTGAATTGCGATACTTAATTTCTTTAAGTAAATTGAAGTTTTTTTTTAGAAAATCTGTAAGTTATTAGAAAGTTAAAGGTTCAGGAGGGTTTTAAAAGTAAGATAAATTTAATAAATAGACGGCTCATTATAACAGTTAAAACTGATAGAATACAGTCACAATAATATGACGGTACGAACAGATGTGTTATGCAAATACGGCACAATAGAGCATGCGTTTTAGAAAATCATTACTGACGATGTTTTTGTAAAAAAAAAAAAAAAAACTCATACAATGTTGTTTTATTGCAAGTTTTTACAACACAACTGTAAAATTAACGCTATGTCTACGTTGCTTTGATATTACAAGGAATTTGGTAGGTTGTTATTAATATCGGAAAAGTGTTCTTACAAAATAATACATAGACCTACATATTTTTTAAGAATTGTCGAAGATAATTTGGAGTGATGGACAGAACTTTTGCACGACTCAAAGGGGCTGTGCTTTATAAGCTACGAATATATATATATATATATATATATATATATATATATATATATATATATATATATATATATATATATATGTGTGTGTGTGTGTGTGTGTGTGTGTATGTGAAGTCGTGGGCAAAAGCTAGTTTGTAATAAACTAGTACTTTAGATTCAGCTTCAAAGGCGTGCTTGGCCGTAGTATATACTTTATGCGATTTGGTTGTATATTTTTAATTGCTATTTGTTAACCAGCAGTCAAATTTTATCAGTTTTATTTAGACATTCTTGTAAGGGTATGCGACTGTGGGAAGAGTACATTGAAATAGCAACAGCTATTCCTTTTTTGACCTTGTGATGTTAACAGTAGTGCCGCAGGGAGCATATGAGACTGAGAGAGTCATAACTCCTATGTTAAACAACGAGAACCATATTTTCTTTGAAGAATCCCGAT
Source organism: Medauroidea extradentata (assembly GCA_003012365.1). NCBI lineage: Eukaryota > Metazoa > Arthropoda > Insecta > Phasmatodea > Phasmatidae > Medauroidea > Medauroidea extradentata. Next base: position 8,834 of record PNEQ01091000.1, on the reverse strand, counting down.
GTACGTTTATCCATGATCACAAATCTCTTCTGTCTAATGCTGTCACAACACGTAAATTAGCACACTTTTAATTTTCAATCAATATTCATTAATTATGTAATTTTTAATTATTACATTTATGTTAACTTTTCAACATTCTTAATTTGTTAATGGCATGCTTTGTATATACAGTGAAACCTCGTTGTAAAGAGTATGGCTTGTAGTGCACCATCTCTCTATAATACATGTAAATTGTCTGGATATAACACAACTCTTGTATGAAGACAATTTTTGTTGCCATTCACAGTTGTTATAATGAGGTTCCACTGTATGTTTTATCAAAATTCGTTATTGTTTCCTTGTAACATTTCGTTGCATAACTTATCTGACGGAGGAGGGAAACTTCGGTCAAGGAATCGTTTTCCCTACGCCAGTTACAAGGGCCTGGAGCCAACACAGACATGCGAAGAGGACGACGGTCAATCTACCTCATCTGGATTCTATGGTACCAGCCCCCTCCTAGCACCACGCAGTTATCGCGGACTGTGATTTCTATTGTTGCGTTTCGCGCGCGCCGGGCCGCGTTTAATTCCCCCCTCCCCCGCCGCGCAGCGCTGCGCAGCCTCGTGATGAATTACCTCGTCGCACCGCGCGAGAGATCGATAGTCGCCCTCCAACACACGAGCCCTTTCACCGCGTCTCAAAGGCTCCGTGTTACCCGCCGGGCCCGGAAGTGTGAGGGGGGAGGGGGGGAAGACAGTTCACAGCGCTTCTTCCCAGCTTCTCTCTCATCATCCTCTCCTCTTTAACATTCTAGCTCCATGGATCTCGCTACTCCGGAGACCGGCCATCTACGACGACGTTGTAAGTAAGGTTACATGTCCACAGTTCATGCAGATCCCGACCACGACCGTAGAAAAACATGTTTGGACCAAAGAGAAAATAATAACTCCCATCCCATATGAAAAATGTATATCTGGCTAGATCTGAAATTGGCCAGGCATCATGGATAGAGAAATATACACTAATTCATATGTTGCCCAGATCTGGCCAATTTCAGATATATGACTTTTTTCCATCTGGGATGTTACACACCGAGAACCTTATCTTTCTCCGAAGACGTCTATGGCTGCAACCGCCCCTTAACTTCAGAACCTCCGTCTTACAATTACTACTGTACGCGCAAACTCTGACTTTAGCAGACAAAAAAAAAATTGATAACCAACGAAAATGTAGACAGAAATGTCACTGTGTTAATAAAAAAAAAGTTCATTGAATAACACACGTTGTGAATAAAAATGTGGAGAGGAAAATAGGCAGTATGAATGAAAACGCGGATAGGAAAATAGGAAGCATTAATGAGAAGGACAACTTGACAATCGACAGCTTCGTGAGCGAAATAGACAGTGTCGAGAAGTGTAAATGGCCGTGGTCAGAACACTCAAATTTCATTTTCAGTTATTGGCAACTCTGCAATTTTTCTTTTAAAGGGAATTATTTGAATTATTTTGGTTGTTTATCTTCGTAAAATGTTCTGTGGTGAATAGCGTACCATATATGTAGGACAATACTTACTGTTCAGCATTTTTGAAACAAATTTAAACAACATTGCCCAGTTAAATTAATATGAAATCTGCACCGACACGCTTGAATTTGACACAAAAAAATTACGGACGGTAATGGTGGTTCAACAATGAATGATGGAGACTGAAAACAGACTTCCTAGAATTGCCATGTTCATATAATTTTCGTTATTACATTTAACGTTTGACCATATACTAAATAAAAGTAACAATTTGTTAATGACATGCGTAGGTACAGATGCGTTATACCAATTAGTTTTTTATTTCGATGTAACATTTATTTTTCGTAGTATTACTTCGGCAATCTTCGGTTGAGGTCTCGTTTTCCCTATAAACCAATTACGAGGACCCAGTCACTCGACTTTTTGTAAAGTATTTTTTGACCCACTTGAAGACTGATAGTTGACGATATTATCGCTGTTGCGGTGCTTCGCAGTGTTCGGAATTATGCACGTAAACATAGAATGTATATTCTTAGTTTTTTTTTTATCTAACATGTAAAATGTATTACAAAAACTTACGCTTCTTAACATTACTTACATAATATATATTTCTTTCTTTGTGTTAACCAATAATGAAAGCATTTTATCCAATAGAAGACCACCACAATATAGCTTAAGAAACAAGTGAACATCAATAATGGTTATCTTCACCACACTAATTAGTCTCGACCAAGGTCGTAGAAGAACAGGTCTGGACACTCGCCTATCTAACAATGTATTTTGCTTGACCTCCTTGTTGTTTGGTTGTAGTTCGTCAAGTTACCGAGAATGTCGTACTTTTTGGCGTTGTTTTCCGGGCGGGCGGTCGGACTCAAACTCCGTCCACTTTTTTTCCATTGTTAAATTTATAAAGTAAATAAAGATTGCTGGAGCCTTTTCTTAAATTTGTGAACGAAGGAAGTATTTCATAAATTGATAAAAAATACGTTTAGATAAATTGTTTATCTTAGTGGGGAGGAAGTAGGCGGAGTTTAGTCCGACCGCCGTAACTGCAGCGCCAATAAAACACAATATTCTCGGTAACTTGGTGAACTGCAGCCAAACAACAAGGGGGTCAAGTTTCCAGGCGAGTGTCCAGACCTGTTCTTCTACGACCGTGGTCTCGACCACTGTTGAGTAACCCGCCAAAGGCACTATAATCAACTAACAGTCAACAAGGGAGTCAAGTTTCAGACGAGTGTTCAGACGCGTTCTGCTAAGGCCGCTATCCCGACTATTCCGAAACCGAACAGCAATCAGGAGGCTTCATTATTTTCCGAACAAGCCGTACGAAAAAGTTGAGTTCATCACGACTTTTCTTTATCGCCATATACGACACACAAATATGGGTACATTGAAAAATCAGCGGAACCACAATAAATAATGTTAGTAGGCAGAAAATATAAATAAACCTTGGGTCATATAAATATTGGGTCATCCTGGTTCGTGTGTCACCTCGTCTTCGTCATAGTTGTTGCCTGTGTTGTCTGAATTCCTATGTCCTGAGTTTTGTCCGTTATTCTTGGGTTATTGCTTTGTTGTTTGTTTTAGTTTTTTTTTTTTTTTGCCTTCTTTAGGTACTGAAATTACTGGTTCACATTAATTCATCATAAAAATAAAAACTAGCAGGAGAATGTCATTTACAGCATGACCAAAATGTTGGTTCATATTTACAAAAATAACTGTTCAAGGTAACTTATGACCCACATCGCAGTTCAGTGAAACCTTAGGCTACACTATTTGTATTCCGTCTCGCGATGTAAACTAGCTTCCTCAATCCTCAGAGCTGAATATATACCGATGTTTAAGAACGTATTTGGACACGTAATATCAACGAGACGAACCCTGTATGGTGAGTGACCTTGAATGTGACCAGTCGTACAGAGGTGTAGCCGCTCTTAAATAAAGAGACGTTTAAGTAAATCCGAGGAATTTCCAGATCAGAGTTAAAACCTGCGTACGGGAAGACGGACATCGTTATTGCCACATAAAATGATTGGTACACCCCTACAAACATGTTGAAATAAGGACATTTAATTTATTCAGAATTCTTACATTTTGGTACTCCAGCTAAAACCATTGTAATTGATACTGTTTTCGTTAGGAAATATTGGAAATACATTTTCAGTTTTAAGAATTTCTGAGTGAGAGATTTTGGTCAGCGCTCAACATCGAGGTCTTCAGCGCTGGTGGGGGTGACATGAGGTGAGTATGGAGCAGTATCGGAATGAAGGGGCGGGGGAAACGGGAGATCCCCGAGAAAACCCGCCGACCAACGGCATCGTCCGGCACGATTCCTACATGCGAAAATCCAGGGACCGACCCCGTCGGGAATCGAACCCGGATCGCCTTGGTGGGAGGCGAATGGCCTAACCATTCGGCCACTGCGGCCCCCAAAATAATTTTTGAAAACTTTAAACTACTCTTCTGAACAACTATGTTCATGTAACTACGATTCTATTGATTGGATGGGTCGATTTTGTTTAATGACAACCTTCCTCGCGGTCTCCCTGTCGTACCCCAATACTTCACAATCTTTCAATTAATACGACTTTTCTCTCAGTTCATACGACGCCATAAACATCTTGCGGCATTTTATTGCGAGAAATAAATGGAGCGTTGTTTTATTGTGACATCGCTAATAGGTTGTAATACTGTAACGCATCATTGACTTGGAGGGACGAGGGTTGAGTTATCTGCCGACATCTGCGAGGGGAGTTCTCTCAGCCCGTTACTATGTGGCTGCTCTCAGGGGTTGACGAAGAGTTCCCCACTCCTCAATGACTCTTGTGCTCTTCACTTAACTCTCTCTCTCTCTCTCTCTCTCTCTTACTCTCGCATTCCCAGAGCGGTCGAAGAATATCTCGGGAAGCTGTGTTTTCCCAGATAATGGGCTATTACGGGTGACCTCTCCCCCTCCTGCGTATACCCGACGACGCAGCTAGCTTTGTTTACTTAGAGTGACGCCACAGCAGTTCGTAGGAAGCGCGATATCGAACGTACTTTGTCAACATGTATGGCGTAGTGACAGGAAAATGTCGCGAATTCAATGACCTGCAGTCAACTATCCTATCCATCCTCAAGCCGCGAGCATTTGTCCACTAGCTGCTACTCAGTGAAACAACAGACAATGAACGAATATAAGGTGCTTGAGTATGCATAGAACCACGGGTTATAGCATGCGGGTAATTGAATTCGCGATATTTCTCTGTCCTTACGTATGGGTGATAGTTAGATTTTTTGCACCAACATAAATCTATGCCTTGTGTGCACAGAAGCAGCTCTGCTACATGCCCAGCAATGAAACATTCCAACCCTCACTTGTTTTGCCGTTGTACTGGCAAATCACAGTCGTTTGGTTTCACAGTAACCATTGGCGCAGTCAAATGAGATACGTGTATGAACGAAGACACGCTGCCAATAACCATGAAGCAAAGCTGCAGATGTGCACGTGAAACATTGAAATATATTGGTACACAAATATTTTCGCGATAAACTCGTGACTTTGGTGGTTGTCTGACAGAAATAGGCCTAATTATCTCGAAAGTGGGGTTAGATTTAGTTAAATATACATTTTGTAAAATAAAAAAGCCAATGTTTGACACGTTTCATATATTTTTCAGGCAGGCAAAATCTTCTTGGATTAAATACATGTTTGTTTCGCCATATACGAATGTATGGTTAACTATAGGAAACCTTTTTCTCTGTGTAGTGGCGATGCGGTATATGCTGGGCGTGGTAGCATCACCCTTAGCGCTCGCTCGTAAATCTAGACTTACCAGTCTGTGTATCGTTGTCAGTAAACTCTGCTGCCAGTACGGGCGTGGCAACTAGTTATATAGAGAGGTATATGCAGTTTTGTTATGCTGGTCGTACAGGCATGGTTCCAACAACAACAGTTGTTTTTGGCGGCACGGCGTTGTGTGTGTGTGAGGAAGGACTTGACTCGACACTAGGGGACCTCACATCTCCCCCCAGCCTCCTGGTCCATGGTAGGGCGGATGTTCCAATAACCCGCCATCCACCCGCCTACCGTGGGAACATCCTCTGTCATACAGGGTGCCTAACACCGCCTCACACGCCATCTTGCAATTTAGCTTATAACCTTATTTCGTTTGGAAAACAACTCAAAATTCTCGGTTTTGAGTAAAATGCATATACAAAGATTTCCGTTTCACCGAAAATTCTGTTAATTAATATTGGTTGGTGTTAATTTGAAGCAAAAGTACAGAGGCTACTATTTAAGGTGTTCAAAATGTTTATAGTCTGCATTTGCTGAGATTACCACAATTTAAAGGAAAATTAATACAATTTCCAAGTCTTTACTGGCAATCAGAATAAAGTGTCATGTTGTTAAAATAAATGAATTAACGTTTTTTTTTCAACTGAGTAGATTGCACTTCTGGCTATGTGTTGGTGAGCCAAACTCAAAAATTCAATTTTTGAGTTATTTTCCTTTCGAACTGGCCCATCGATATGTAATTAAATATACTGGTTTCTGGAAGTCAGTGCACAAAACTAAAAATGTAAAAGAGCTTTTGCAGACTTTGAAAGCAAAACATTTTGCCTATGTGGTAAATTACAGATGAAATATTAATGGCAGTCGTAATTTTGTAACTTTGATTACCGGATCAAGAGATTGCGGCAGTATAATAAGTCACAATGTCACGTATTTAAAACCGATTGTTCTACAAGATTTTTGCTGTTTTCCTGTTCACCTCACGTTTAGCTCTAAGTTGTCGCAAATAAAACACAAATTAGACGGGAAGACAGCCGCAGAAAAGTAGAGATAAGAAACACGTTCAGATGTGAACAGGATGTGATGTAATTGGCGGATACAAACTTCACCACGTTTATAAGTGAACAAAACCAAGCAGACATTGCTTTAGTGTAAACAATCACCAGACAAAAATACCAGTGAGCGGGAATGTATGGTAGATTGTTTGCACTACCATCTCATTTCTTTTTCGTAAACAAAAGGTTTGATAACTTTTTAACAACTAACAGCTTCCTCTTAGTTTTCGTCACGGAAACACGTGGTGCAGTCCATATCCACGAATTTCCTAACTCTTTACTTACACTTCACTCTTTTTTGGTCATTTTATGGAACTTCTCTCGTAAGGTAAGGACCTTACGACTTTTTACCAAAGAGTATTTTCTGCTTAGTTTTTATAACAAAACCACTTGCCACAGTCCGTACCCGCTGAGTACGTGACACTCTGTATAAAGATAAGTACCAAAAATAATCATGCACGAATACAAAAAAAAAAAAATAGAAATAAAAACCAGATGGTGAATTTGTTTTTTAATTTCTTGGTAATAATTCCTTGTGGGATTTGTTAGATATTACCAGAGAATAAATAACTTATTTATTCTGTGATATTAGGCTAACGATCGTGCCGGTAATTTTAACTAACCTTACTTCTTTTAAGTTGGTTTAATAATAATAAAATGTGATAAACATATATTTTGTAAATCTAAATATGTATTTTCCAAATTGGTAGTTTTAATACCAAGATGTGTTGAGGTGATGACGTATTCTGAAGTAAACATGTAAACAATACTACTTACTAGCGTACGTGATAAACGTGAATTTCAAGCCATTATGTTTGGACTCCAGCCATACACGTAGCTAGTCCTACATGAATGTCTTCACAGACTCCATATAGTTATGCACTTTAAATTGAGGTTATGCACCCCCTGGGTAACCTTGCAGCACGGTCGTAGAACAGGTCTGGACACTCGCCTATCTAACAATGTATTTTGCTTGACCGCCTTGTTGTTTGGCTGTAGTTCGTCCAGTTACCGAGAATGTCGTACTTTTTCGCGCTGTTTTCCGTGCGGTCGGACTCAAACTCCGTCCACTTTTTTTTTTCATTGTAAAATTTATAAAGTAAATAAAGATTGCTGGAGCCTTTTCATAAATTTGTGAGCGAAGAAAGTATTTCATAAATTGATAAAAAAATACGTTTTGATAAATTGCTTATCTTAGCGGAAAGGAAGTGGGCGGAGTTTAGTCCGTCTGCCCCAACATCAGCGCCAATAAAACACAATATTCTTGGTAACTTGGTGAACTACAGCCAAACAATAAGGGGGTCAAATATCCGGGCGAGTGTCCAGACCTGTTCTTCTACGGCCCTGCCTTGCAGCAACCCATATACTTCGTTTTATATGTAAACTTAACGACAACGGCTTACTCTAACATATTACTTAATATTAAAAGCGGTGAGCGGTAAATACGTCATCAACACAAGAGGCTGCAAACCTGATGTTAAAACAAAAAGCAGTGGTGTAAAGCGACCGGACTTGACGGTACGGTATTGACTGCAGTGGACTTACAGGAAGCTATATAGTAGACTAGCCAGGCAGACAGGGACGATGTCAGTTAGGACCGTGTTTGAACTGTACTAACCACTCCTCTAGGAACACCACTGACCTTGGTTAGTGTCAAAATCCCGGACATCTACTTACTGCCGCCTGTCCCTCGCTCCCTACTCTACATACTTCAAACATCACTGTATCAGCTCTGCCTGGGGTGGCGAAACTATAGTCTGTTGAACATTACGATTGTTTTCAACCATATATTGATTTTTCAAACCTATATTTTCAATACTTATTTCGTCAGCTATCAGGAATGAATGATTATATATGAAGTATTTGTAGTGTTGATTATTTTAGACTCTTCCGTTTCGAATTAAAATTAATAGGAGGATATTTTAACTATTAAGTTAATATATATTTTTACTGTATAAACGTGTGTATTCAGTACCTTTAACTGGGGTGAATAGAGACGCTAGGGTGAGCAGGTAGGTTATAATATACAAACAGTTTCAGTATAATATCTGTTTTAAAACTGAATTTTTTGATAAATAACTTAGTAATGTTTATAAAGAGTAGTTTTATTGAAATTGAGTTTAATTTGAGTTACAGATGTCAGTTACGAGTTTGTTACCAATATTGTCTCTATTCTCCCCACCGTCTTTCTTCAGCCCGGTTTGTGGTAGTCCATAAATTATTTACGAAAAAACCCACGTTATTAAAAAAACAGTAAACCTTGTTTAGTAAAAAAAAAAAAAAAAAAAAAACCCGCGATGCTTTGACGTTCTTAAAAGTTCATGACAAAAAAAAATGTTTAATGCAACAATTTAATTGTTTCTTTTAACGCCGGGCTACATTGTTATTGCACGTATCAAGAACATTTGTATTGCAGTAATCGCATGCATATATATGCATATATATATATATATATATATATATATATATATATATATATATATATATATATATATAT
>PNEQ01090999.1:0-21270 GCA_003012365.1 Medauroidea extradentata | reverse complement strand
ACCTTGAAATTGCTTTAAGAATTTTCCTTACTTTGCCATTTACCAATTGTTCAGCAGAAAGGGGATTTTCAGTATTAAACAGAGTAAAAAACGCTAAAAGATCAACACTTGTGGACTGTAAACTAAATGCTTTAATGTTAATGTGCTGCGAGAAGGACATAACACTAAAATCCAATTATGCTGAAATCATAGACAGATTTGCTAAAGCAAAAGCAAGGGAAAAACCTTGCATTTAATTGTGTTGTGTATTGCATTTTATCCCACAGTAACAAGTAAGATCTTAGCAAAAGCCAGTAAAACAATTTTTATTATTTTCTATATTGTAAGATAACATTTCAGTGAATTTTTTATTTGTTAAAGCAAAATCTAAGAGAAAAACTTGTACCTTTTTAAAATTATAAGAGTAACATATCACTCCAATGCAATGTATATATATCGAAAAAATGAACAATAGTGAATTTTACATGTTTCTTTTATTTTTTTGGGTGAGGGGGGGGGGGATTAATTTCAATCTGCCCAGGGTGCCAGGCACCTAAGCCCGGGGCCTGCTGAAGTTGGACTATGATGTATAGTCACAACTGATGCAGAAATTTTAAAATTATTTTAGAACATTTGAAAATTAGTATAGACTGTAGAGAATATCAGAATGTTTCTGTTGGCAACCAGTGAGTATGTTATGTAGTTAAATAAACAAGGGACGCAACCTGCGTAAAGGAGAGTTGTAAGACAAGAAGAATATGAGTGTAATTATTTTTTCATGTTTGATTTAACCACAATATAGACCATGTTCAAAGAGCACTTTTAGAATTAATTTCAGGAGTCTTGTACCTTTAATATAGACAGATTGATTGTAACTGCATTCCAGTAGCATATTTTAAACAACAGGATTTAAAAAAATTTAAAAAAATAACAGGTAAAAAGTTTCTGTCTAGTTAAAAATAACTAAAATAAATAAAACTTTAGTTGAGTCACTGAATATCACCTAAAAATTAACACATACAGTAATGAAAAACTATCACGTAACAACAATTATTGAACGAAGTACAGTTACTAGCACAGAGCAGCAAAACTGTTCTTGAATCAAAATAGCATACGAACAGTTAAACATTTTGAATGAAAATACAGTATTGTTACAGAATAGAGATGCTTACAAAACACCATTTCACTATAAATATTACTCTCCAAAATAATTTCTTCAGCAACATACCTAGACAAAAAAATTGCCTTCGTAGTCATACTCCATATGTCAACATTTTAAACTTTTTCAGATTCTTACAGCACACAAGAAATCAAAAATTTATTCAGAAATGAAACCTATCATGCCTAATATGTCACAAAATTGAGATTTTCTGTCCCACATCATGAGCTCAAAAGTAAATGCTCCGGTATACGTATCCAAATCCCCCTTAACAGCTGGTAAAGTACCACGTCGATAAGCGGTACTGCCATGATTCAAACATCTGCATGGTGGCTAATGTACGTAGGGCTTCCTAGGCTGAGCTCCAGATCTTCCAGCGATTAACTGGCAGAGGGCACTGGCCTTGCGTGGCTACTTAAGAGGAGATACTCATTGTGTGCTGAGTATCAGAGAGGAGAGCTAGGGTTCTCTGCTGATGGCTGAACGAATATCCTCTCCCAATAAGCCATTGTTCATGTCTTGCAAAGTACGTAAAACCGTAGTGAGAGGTATGATTGTGAACACCTTTTATTGTACCATTCCATTTGAAGAATAAATTGTGAACTGTATAAACACTCCCTCATACGTTATCAATGATCTCATTTTATTCAGTTTGTAATGGTGCTTAGAAAACTTGTTCAGTCCTAAGACATGTTTCAGATTTGTATTGTTGAAAATGTGTACTTTGTAAAATAATTACTAGTGATTTGCAATATTGAAAATTCATTCTAATAAAAATAAAGACGCTTTAAATATTTACAGCTATTGCTTTTCAGCCGACTCGCTATCTATTGTTTATTTTGTTTTTTGTATATTTTTCGTCAATATGTTCCAAAAAGATCATGGGTATGAGAGTGTATGTTCATGGATGTTGTGTTGGTGGGAGTTAATTTACTTTGCCACTATGTGGTGCTAAGGTAGCTTCCCTCTTCAACATTTTAAGCTGAGCTAACATTGTGGCACCATGATGAACGGATGTGTGTGAGGGCTGCTGCCATAACTCTGAACTGTAGTGAGATATGGAGTGGTAATGTAACATGTGTGGGCTGCACATGTGGTCATTTTTCATTGTTTAACATTGTTTTGGCCAAACAACTAGGTGTACTCTCAAATGTATGACGGGAAGGGTGTGGAGTGACCAAGGTAGCTCCTCTTCATAAATTTCGCTAAATGTTGGTTACAGTGTGCTCTTTTGAGAACTTTTAAGTGCTTAATAATGTAGAGTGCTACAAGGTGATATTTTTTTCCTCGGGAACTCAAGATTGTGTACTGCCGAACTGTAAATTGAACTGAATAATTTTTTTTGTGTTTGCAGCTAACATTAATCAGTTGGAACCATCTAGTGTTTTGAGTCTTGTTCCTGATTCTTGGGAGAACAAAACTGAAGAAGTTATGCATAGCTAATATGTCATTCGTAAGTGATAAGTGATTAGTCTGTAATCATACCCTCAAGGTACTTTCTTCTTGCTATAAACTACTGCCGTGTTAACTAGTCTGCAGAACAGGGTAGCATCCTGCTGAACTCAGTTAGGCCAGGAAATGATCCCACTTGAAAAGAATGCTCCATACAGTTTTCAAGTTGAAGGGTGTAATTTAGGTGGATACTGGTATGACCCACATTGGGTTGATAGGGAGCTTAAGTAAAAAAGTATAAGCCCAGTGGACTTGCCTGGGAAACCAGAGTTCAAAAGTGACATGGTTTGCAGTCACATTGGAGGTACATAGGCAGCGCAGTGAACCTACTCGAGGAACTTGTTCATCTGCGCTAGAGTGGCGCAGTGTAAGAAATAAACACTGTGTATCAATTTCACTATACAAAATCAAAAGTTAGTGGTCTAGTATTTGGGAGGACCTGGGATCAAATCTCAGCTCCGGGCTCCTGACTTAGGGCTGTCATGGTTCCCGAAATCATAACAGGTGAATGCTGGAATGGTTCCTTAACATAGGCCTAGGCCACTGCCAATTCTTCTTCCAGTTTCTGTCATGTATCGAGTTGTGTGTCACCAATTGTAATAACCTCACTGTTGGTTAGACACATAGCCCAATTAGCTTTTTCAGAAGTTTACGTCTGAGACAACACTAAATTACTGTACAGTTTTTATCACTATACATGGAAAGATAGTCTTCAAACATCCAACTTACAGGGCAACAGCATATAATCAATTAACCCAACGTCATGTATTCTTATAAAAGTTTAACTGTTTAACCAAAAAAATTTAAATGTCAGTCTCCATGCTAGGTGGTCAGACTTATGCTGCCAAATATGCAACTGCCATTTGATCAGAAAGATTTTATCCCCCAAGAGTCTCTTAGCCACCAACAATCCACTACAGCAACATGTTTTGATGAGACCCACAACACATCAATATAAAATCTACAGACTTCTTTAATTTGTAATTGAACGCACAAAGTAACATAACCATTTTTTAGTAGATTATGCTACTTTACTATTATCAAATAAAACACAATTAAAAAATTACTTTGTCTAGTGTCCAACAAGAATGAGTTCACATTCTAAGTTACCAGTACATCACCATTGTTGCAGAAAACATAAAAACACTTTTCAGGGTTCCATCATACAGGCATCAAGACTGAATCTTACACATTCACCTCATGTCTTGTAGCCTCTACATGTGAATCTCAACCGGTATGTAGTTTTCCTCCCACAGACTCACTTTTAAGTGACTTTAACTATAACCTTATAATTTTACGGCAGTAGTATAATAAAACTGAAAGTACAACGTGTGGATTAAGAGAACTTGGAGGATTCTGTATAGAAGCTTACTGTCTCAGAAACTACTTATTTTACGTAATTTTCAGTCTCTTAGAATTGAAGCGCAAAACGAAAACAAAAATTGTAAATTTGTAGCACATGTACTGAATTTGTAACCTGACATTTAGATGCGGAATTTTAAAAATAATTGCTTTTCCTGGCTGCATAGCTTATGACAACCTAGTCAGACGCCTTAATAATTAGGTCACAACTATTATGGTTTACAAGAATTTTGAAACCAACCATGTAAAATTTATGGGTTTTTTAAATGTTTGAGTAAAATTTAAAGTTTGTAATTTTGAAATTTTACAGGTACCAGCACAGATGTTTTGTTAATACCTCTTACATTTCAAAACATTATTCTTTGTAGTGTAATTAATACAGACAAAGGCATTCCTCTCAATACAAATACATTTTGATACCCATAATTTTCCTCATAAATAAAAAGAATATGCTAGGTAAAACTAATTTTGCGTATCCTCAATACAATTATATTAACAACAATGTTTTAAAGTTCTTTGATTCTAAAAAGATTGGATATCATAAAACAGTAATGTTCTTGTGTATGAAATTGTATGCAATGTGGCAGTGTACGGAACAACAAAATGAAAGCTGGTTATTAAGGGCATGGTAGACAGTAATTTTTATCATTATATTTTTATTTTTATATGTGTACCAGATATTTTTCTTCTGTTTATAGACATAAAAACTGCAATGAAATTTGGCTCTTGTGAAATTTTTTATCTGTCATAGTATTTGCATAATTGCTCGTCAAAGTAAAAATTTCAATGTCAGTTTTGAGTACTGCACTAATACCAACTGACTTACCGAAATGAAATAGTTCACACTGAATAATGACTTTGTAGGCTACTACGTCTCACATCTAAAAACAAAAAGTAAAATATTTCTGTGTATTTAAAAAAATTCTTGAATTTTTCAAATCCTAATTACAAATTTCAAAAATTTATTAAAAATGCCATATTTACCAGAAAATAAGACTACTTTGAATATAAGACAACCCCTACATTTTTACTTGGATTAAGAGGAAAAAAATAATCTCTTCATATGAAATGAAAATCCAGAGATATTTGAAGTACTATTGAAACATAAATTTTACTATATTCCATTCAAGTAGAGGTAACATGGTTTTCAATCATACACCATGGTTGAAATTTACATATCTGTTGGAAATACCACAAATGTAATTTTTGATCTGTAATCAAAATATTGAAATTAAAATAATAATAATACTACTTCACTACTTCCATAACCCAAATCAAATACACATAATACACTGGAATGAGCACTTAATTTACATTGGCTACATTTAAGTATGAAACCTTTATTTTCCACAAGTTCTTACATTTCATTACATCAACACAGATGTGAAACACCAAACAAATGCAGTTGTAATCAAAACACATAGTTGTAGTCAAAGTCTCAAAGATAAGGTGACCCCTAGTTTTGGGAAGTAAAAATTGGAATAAAACATAGTCTCATATTCAGGTAAATACAGTGCAAAAATATTTTATTTTTTATTTTCGTACAGGAGACCTTGCAGCCTTCATTCAGTGTAAATTATTTCATTTTGAAGTCAGTTAATTTTAGTGTCGTACTTAAAACAGTGACGTGCAAATTTTGACTTTGACAAGCCAATATGCTAAAACTGTGATAGGTAAAAAAAATTGTGTAACAGCTAAATTTAGTAACAATGTGTCTAAATAACAAAAATAAAAGTATCTAGTACAAATATAAAAATAAAAACTTAACATTGAAAATTGCTGTCTACCATGCCCCTCCTTACATGTGAGTCGACTGTGTTTATATTATTACAAACTAATAAAGCTAAATAAAGGTGCTTTAATTGTAAATTACCTTCGCTTTCACATGATCAGCAATTAGAAAGAAAGTGACCCCTGCAACAGAACTCACCATGATTATTTGGTCCCCGGCTCTGAGCCGGCCATCTTTGGCTGCAACGCTGTCTGCGTAGATAGCACTGATGAAGGTGTTGGTGCCATCCCCTTGCAGGCTGAATCCCAGTCGACTGTTCCAACCCCGTGTCAGCTCAACCATGAACACCTGCCATAGCAGAACGGTGATGAACAACAAGCTCGTACATATCACCACAAGAAACAGTACGTCTACAATCCCAAGCACCGCCGACAAGTTTAGGAACGCGACTATAGGGGTACTAGGAAGATTCTGTAATAACTACATGGGTGGTGGTGTACATCAACAGGCTATGTGCTAATTGTAAGTTTTGAATGAAAATGTTTACATGTTTTCAGCTTAGAAACATTTTTACAACAACTATTTTAGTCCTATAAAGTTATCATCTGGAGTAACAGAAGAAAGGACTAAAATATTTCTCACAAGACCTTTTCAAAGCTGAAAATCTTACACCTGACTTACTCAAAACGGTCCACGTTATCACAGTGGCAAGTACAGGACGTCCATACTGTCACAACACAAAGCACAATACAATGGCTGACTTTGAATTATGGGGACAAACTGTAGAAAACTATCCATGAAAATATAAAGAGCAAAGAAGTTGATATGGACATGTACACAAATCTCACAGGTTCTACGATGGAGACCATTCATCTGCACATAATTGCAAACCATGTCAAACTGCTCCTGACTGTAAAACAAGTCTATTGTCTCACAGCGCTGCACGATGTCCTACCCTACATACATGTACTCCAAGGTAAATTGGAAAAGCAGTGAACCAGATAAGTAAGC
This sequence comes from Medauroidea extradentata, assembly GCA_003012365.1. Classification (NCBI taxonomy): domain Eukaryota; kingdom Metazoa; phylum Arthropoda; class Insecta; order Phasmatodea; family Phasmatidae; genus Medauroidea; species Medauroidea extradentata. Next base: position 14,575 of record PNEQ01090999.1, on the reverse strand, counting down.
CGGCCATCATCATGACATCACTTTATTGATAAGTGAGCCGGCCATCATGAAGAAAGGAGAACGGTACTTTCTTCTAGCGAGGAACACATGCATTTATAAATGCAGGTCCAGTAGAGATTTTTTGGCCTTACCTCAGAGAACATCTCCTACAGTTTGTCCCCAATGAATAAAATCATCCTGCATATGTATAAGGAAAAAACAAGTACATACATATTAATAAAAAGCCAATTATATTGTTCCCAACTTCCAGTGCAATCCTTAATGAAAATTCACTATATTAGTGATAGTTTATTATATAAATAAATTACACATTGTATGTATAAATTTCATGAGAACCTTGTAAAACTTACACTACTATATACTAGCTGTCAAATGTACATACCTTTACAATTCAAGCCGGAGCTGCTCAAGCGTTACAGTGCAACTATGTAGTTCAACTGGATCAACTTTTACATGAAAGTACATAATCAGAATACTATTACGTGCAGGGTGTATTGCTCCACTTGATGCATGTTATATTTGTCCAAAATTGAAGCTCTCAAACACATTACTTTTGCAAAATTCTTTGCCTTGTATTTGAAAAGCATGTGCATGATATAACAAAACAAGGCAAACATAGTTAGGTCACTACTTTAGTATCACTGATGTTAATTTTATGCCAACATAACTGAATCTAAACCCACATCCCAACATTTTTTTTAAATTTAAAATCCATAGCTAAATGCAGATACTTCTGCTAACCACCTTCCCATGCCAGTAACTCAACAATGCACTGTGGAAATAATTATTACAATTAATTTTATGCATATAGTTTCTGTGCTATTAACATTCCCAATTTTAAGTTACATTTATCACAAGCAACAGGGTTTTGAGGCTGTGTACAATACACCAGGGCCGGATCTAAGGGGTCAAAGAGGGGCATGTGCCCCAGGCCGTAGTCTGTAGGGGTGGCAAATCCTTCACGTTTTAATTACTACTGTGCTTAAAAATTGTGAACAAATTGTAAGAGGGTGGCAAAAATCACTTTTACCCCCCCTTCCTTCCCACCATAGGAAAATCTGTAGATCCGGCTCTGCAATACACAATACACAGTGTTCGTTTATCCAGACCAAGTAACGTGCACAATATACAGTATCTCTTCTTCTAAACTTGAGACAAAATACAGTATAACCCAAATCACCTGAGTGTTCATGTTATCAGAAGTACTCTCAGAGGTGTAGACCAAATTTCATATATCACAATTTCACTAAGTAACTAGGAATTATGTAAAGACCCAATTCCATGAAGTTTGTGAGACATTGCAGTGAGAGCAAGATAAATACTGTACAGTGACTGAACAAGTTTTTTTTTATATTAATGTATGGTAGTTACTAAGGAGAATGAACATGATTGCATGCTTAACATATGATATTTTATTAATGTCCTAAGGGGAGTTGAGTGTATGTTTTACTAAAGGTTATGTTACATACTTATTGTAGTCCATTTTATCCATATTTTTTGTTATCCAAAGTAGACTCCATCAACAATAACTTGTACTGTCGGTGTTGTACTATAGTTGTAAATCTTTGTTGATTAAACAAGTTTTCTCATTAGTATTGCTGATATCAAATAAATTATAAACTCATTTAATCCTTGTTGGGTGGTACAATGAGCTATGACTAACAGCATCCCTACTCTGTAGAATGTTAACATGAGAATGGGGTAGCAGTTGGCGCAGTGGCTAAGAGCATTCCCCTCTCACCACAGTTCTGGCTCAATTCCTGGCGAGTCGGCCCCACATTTTTCACATGCGGAAATGTGGCAGATGTTGAAGGTTGCTGGTTTTAATGGAGGCACTCCCATCACCCTCGCCCTTCGCATTCCATTGCTTCTATATAGCAGGGTCTCCCTTCATGTTATCTTTAAGGCAGTGGCAGATACCTATGAGTTCCCAGTAGACAGTCTGCTGTTGGGGTACGATACCCTGCTCTTGAGTACCCTCTCCATAAAATATTATTTATCTATTAACACAAGAATCTCATTTTTGAGTGAAATCACAAATACAAATTTCCTAGGCTAGTGTAGTGCGAGGAGGGGAAGTGGGATCATTTGTAACTCTCAAACATTACCCGTCCCTTAACAAAAATGTCTTCTGGTATCCCTAGTGAAAGAAATTGCACGGTGTGAAATTAGGGAACAGGCTGGCCTTGGAACGTGGATGACCTTCAGTCAGAGCAAGACAGCTGTGCATCTTTACACTTTGTGTAAGAGTACCGTAAGGCAGTGGCTGTGGGAGGCGGGATGGGGCTGCAATTGTGGTGACAAGTTAATAGTTTCGCTGATTTGCCACTGATACGAGGCTTGTTATGGTTTCCACATATCCTTGGAAATCTTTAGGCTCATTTTCACTTTCTTCACGGTAAATAAATGTAACTGACAACTAAATTTTATGCCACATGTTGTACACAGTATATTTAGGAATGCTATTGCAAGCTTTTGCTAGAGCTCACACTAAGTATTTTAAATTGTAACTTTTCATTATTTCTACAACAGTTTTCTCACTATTTGAGTTGATAAGGAACAAGAGTTAAAACTCTGATCAACAATAGCATGGTAGTGAGTGCAGTAGTCACTAGTCCTGACAATGAATAAGTGACATGCAGTTTGGTGACAGATAAATAACTTGTACATTTTAGTTTTGACAGGGTTTGAGCTGGTGGGTGAGCAGAAAGTTATCCAGAAGAAGCATGTTCTCGCAATACTAGTCACACAAACTCCCAAACTGTTATCACTCACATTTTCTTGCTTATTGCATTTTTTACCAGCATTACCTTTTTACATCTTAACTTCTGCAGTCTCATACTTATATCAATGGCCAGGAGTTTCATCTTATGTTCCAGCATTGTTCAAACACATTAACATTGCTGACTTTTTTTTAATTTCTTTCATTCTGCTATATGCATAGTTTCGAGCACACAATGTACTGATTGGCAAACATATACGGTACAGTGCAGTTTCATCTGTATTGTACACCTGTTCAGGTTATAGTATTTCTTAAGACACTAGCTGCTGGAACTCTACACAAATTTGTTTGCTTCCGTACCTGCTAAAAGTTTCTTGCCAGTGTATGAAGAGAAATTCTGTGCCTTTTGTACAACTTGTCCAACAACCATAATGAAAAGTCACATAAGTTAAAAAAAATGTTTGCCTATTCAGTAAAAATGAACCCAGAAATTGTAAGTCCCACAATTATACTTTTCTGAACATTTTATTTAAGTTTCATCAGTTTCACAACTTTTACCTAAGCAAAGTGTATCACAAATCACAATGCCTGATTTGGACTAACTATCCCCATAAGACTTGCTCATTTTTAGTGTTTTGATACTGTAAACTAGAAACTCCTACCCTGTATAACGTACACACAGACTTCACATAACTTCCCCGTCCATTTTTTAAACACGTCTACTTTTATTGAATACAGAGGACTTTTTCTTTTGCAGTTAAGCGGTACCATTTCAAGGCAGTGCAGTGACCATGTTTATTCTACCCTATTAGCACGTGATATGGATTAGCTATAGATAACACTGTGCAAGCATACAAATGTCTCACTGGCATGTACAGTTACGTGCAAGCAAAAAACAGTCTTGAAAGTTTAAAGTTTTTCAGAATTTTTTTCCAGACGAGGGGTAGAGAGATTTATGGTTGAGTAGTACTTAGACTGTACATTATGTGTATTGGTACTTAGACTGTACATATGTGTATTGGACTGTGTATCATTGTTTAGGTGTTGCATCCGAGTGAATTTTTGTATACAGTCAGTTTATTAATCGTGCACCGACAAGTACTGTTCGTCTATACGTATATGTATTCTTCTTGATGAGCTTGTGGCATTGAAAGAATACAGTTTTAGTTTGTATTTTGTTACAGAAGTTACATTTAGACATTTCTTGGAATTCACCTGTATTTTGGTAATATTATAGTTAAATAATAATTTGTTATAATGGTCTCAGTTTCGGAAATGGAAAGGAAAAAATGCAGTCACGAATTATAGTAGTTCAGAAAAGCCTAGAAGTAAGTTAGGATGTAATCAATAGTATTATGCCCTGTTGGCCTTGTGCGGAGGTATCGTTAGCTTTGTTTTTGTACTCTGGTTTTTTCCAGTTAGATTTTGCATCATTTTGTGGTTATTGCACAGTGTTTTCCAATTACCTCCTAGAGGGGTCAGATGATATTGTAATCACGGGACGTTAGTACAGCCAATGGAAGCAAGGCCTGTGATGATGTGTGTGAACCCTTCTAAAGAGTTTTGCCTCCGCCATGTTTTAGAACAAACCAAGATGCAGTGGTGGACAGCCGTGTCACTGTGTAGTAATCCAATTTTATAATACTGTAATAGTGGACAAACCAAGACAGCGAACAAGATGGTTATGTCATGGGGCTGCAGCCAAAGTTAAAGATGGATTAAAAGACTAAATGAAGATGTTAACGGTTGTGTCGTGGGTCTTCAGCCCAAGTTTGTGAAATAGAATCTGGAGTGGCAATTTAACATGTATGGGCAACACCGGGGCCTTTTCTTCTGTAAAAACTTTTCGGACTCTCCACAAAATTGTTTTTCGCTCATATACCTAGGCAGTCGGATGAAAATTTCTCTTTTTGAATTTTATCGCAGCATGTGAAGCTACATTGTGTGCAGTTTTTTCTTTCAAACTTTAAATCCTTGTGAACTTGTGCTGCGTATCGATACTGACTATTTCCAATAAACTGGGTCCACCATAATAGGAGTAAAAGTTTGTACCTCGTGATGTAAATGAAATTTAAATAAACCGGGAAACATTTAGGGAACTCAAGTTTTATTTCTGGACTAACAGCTCTGAGTAACTAACTACAGTGGGTTAGGAGACCTCTGTCCACTTACAACACTTCTGTATACGTTGGTCCAAGATGACGGATGTGTAACATTTGCCGTCACGAGTGGCAGAGGGTATTGGAAATATCATTGCTAGCATCCGAACGTCTTATGTCTGTACCGAAATGTACAAAGCTGTCTTTAAAAGTACTAGTTTTACTATAAACATACTATAAAAAACATTTGTTACAACTGACTCGCAGCATGCTGTTGAAAAATTTTATACTGTACATTATTCTGTTATATAAAAGAACTTATATGATAAAACTAGCTGGTTCTCACAACTTTGTTTGTGAGGATTCCAATTTAATGCAATAATATTTCTGAAACAAAAAGTTTTGAAAAGTGCTAAATAGAGCAAAATTATGTTAAGGGTATTTAATGTCCATTTTATAAATATTTTGAAAAAGAAAATTGTCCCATAAAATTTTTTGGGTACGTCGTTCTGCCATGCTGTACCCCGTTTTGCCTCCCACATCCCCCAAAGTATAATTTCTTTTGGTAGAAACCTTTGTGGGCGCACACAAAAAACACTTTTTTTATTAAATTAAATTTTTTGGGTACTCCTTTCTGTCCCTAAACTCAATCCCATCCCTCCAAAAATTAGTTAGATTTTTTTTTTTGCTAAAATCTTTGCGGATGCACGCACAACTCACTAAAGTTTTTTAAGTTTTTCTCCCCTACATTTTTGGGTATCCCATTCTGTGCCTCGACTCTGTTATGCCCCCCTGATTTCCATTAAAAAATTGGCAGATTTACTGAATCTCTTTCTCATACTTCATATCTCAACTTGTCTTAACTTGCAACAGCCATCATACTTCTAGCGAAATTCATGCTCATAACATCCACTTTCCTTCCTTCTATGTTGCCCAAAACCCACGTTTCTGCTCCATATGTTACTATGGGCACAAAGTATGACCTGTACAATACTTGCTTGCACTTCAGCGGTACTTCCCTCTTCTATAGTACATCAATCATACATCTATAGAAAGCATCATCTTGCTGTCCTCTCATTACTAATTCTTCCCTGTTTTCTCTTTACTTTCCAACATGTTACCTAGGTATTTGTTAAAGCTACAATACAGCTTGTGGTCACAGCAATTTAAAAAAGCTCTTTCTAGCAATTGTAAGGGGCCTTAAAATCATGTCTCTAATAAGTGTGCTTAATTTTTAAAACTATACAAACAAAGTTTGAACCTATGTGTTGTTTCACTAATAAACCTATTAGAAATAAGTTTAGCTGTTTCGCTTAGAAAATAACCAGCATGACATGCTACATCATTTGAACATTGAGTACATTGGTTTCAGTGGCGTCTCGTCAGGGTAAGCTAGGCAAGCAGTGCTTGCCCAGGCGGCTTCCTTACAATTCTCTGATTATAATAAATACTTACTTGTAACCTTGTCTCTACTAGGAGCTAACTATGACTCGTGCAGATAGATGTATCTTTTACTAATTCCGCTCGGATTACAACACTGTCAATTGGAAGATAAGAACTAGTAAACAACCAAAGCAAGCTGTTGAAAAGCGCTTCCAATATCGCTTCTAGTGGATAGAGTTGCAGCGATAGTATTCGGGTGAATGAAGGGGTTGGAGGGGTGGCTGGGCGGAAGGAACACGGGAGGGGATTGGCTACGTAACGCTGTGTTAGAAGCGACGATTGCAGTGCTTTCTCGCCGAAGTGTTCCGAATATAGCCGAACCTAGCAGAATTGCCACTTTAGTGGTTTTGTTACCAGTTACTGCGATTTCAGATAATCTACTACCGGTCAAGTTTTGTAACTTATACGTTGATTAAACAGGGAGGCGGAGACATTTTAAACTGATACTAGTAAATTGGAAATTTTCTTTTCTATTGATAAGATAGGTCTCCGGTGATTATTCCAGTGCCATTAGTGGTTTTCTTTACACTTCAGTTGGCAACACTGGTCACCGGCAGTTGATTTTTACAAGCTACACGAATTGAATATATTGGCAAGTTCCCGCGCTGCACGGTAATACTGCCAAGTGAATATTATCGTTTATTATTTAATTTGGTTACTGTGCGTTGAAATTTACCTTTGTTAGCTGAGCTTTCTATACTAGGGATTAAAAATAGTCTTATGAGACTAAAAACCATTAATGAAACGGAATCATGTGAACGCAAGTGTTGTGTACGTGGATTACGTGCCAAACCTTCTCCAGCAGTGTTTTTACTTTTCAGCAACGATGTGACTGTATCAGAGAAGGTAAGCCGACACCCGAAATTTGCGTAATTTAACATGTTTGTAATCTTATTTAAAATTTCTCTTTATTCAAATTTTTAGTAAATGTTGCACAGTTAATTTCTGTAAGTTAATGGTGTTTTGTGCTCTGTTCTCATAAACATATCTAAACTATCCTTGTGAAATCGATTGTTGACAGTAATTTTTATGTAGACTACTTTTACAATGAAGCATTTTGGAAACCCAGTTGCCAAAGGAAGCCTGAAGGCTATGCTACAATTGATGTAGCACAGGCACACATCAAACGTGTACATATAAATCTTGTAAGCTACATTTATCGCCGCACACGCGGACAGATGTTCGGGATGTCTCCACAAAGTGTGATGGAAATGATGTATGGTATATTATTTGTTTGTGTGTTTGCAGCACTAGCAAATATAATTGTTTACTTTGTAAATTTGTTTTTGTAATCAATGAAAAGCGTGATGCCCGATCTCCCAAATTAATCATTCGTAAATTTCGCAAAACGCCATGCTTGTTTAAATAAACTAAACACTTGGGTAGAAACCTTATACAACTGTAGTCAGGTTCATTCCAAACTAATCAATAACCAAGCTCCACATGAACTCGGCAGTATCCTCATTTTGATTGGCGGTGCACACGCACAGGCCACATAATAATTTGACTTTTTACCTAACTTTCTCAGCCAAAGCTTTTCTTTGTAAAAATACAAACATTGTTCAACAGTGTTGATGGCAGGATATTAAACGAAGGCTTTATGAGAGTGATGATTATAATAATGTGCATGCCTCAAGATCGGCCACATCACCAGCCGTTATTTCCTAACGGCAATGCGGCATTCTGTAGATATTAACATGACAATCTAACGGACTCCCTGGCTGTCTCCTTGGTTTTATCTTAAGATATCAGGTATCCCAACATATTGTCATATTGCCTTCACGCATCCTGATAAAGAATCTTTGACGCGACACGTGATACCATAACAGCCGCCATACAAGCCATTACGGTAAGATTTCCGATAAGTCAGTTGCTAAACTGGCTGCCAAGCTTACACTGCCACGGAATATGTTTTTTAGTCAGTTTTATTATTTCTCTCTTCCGTTACAATATTTCGAGTTTTAAGCCTCCCCCCCCCTTTTCTTTCCCTTTTCAAACGCTAAAATCCTGGTAGTCGCAAATATGATTAGTAGCTTGCCTTTCAAATTAGTTCACGCATCGCCACTGATTGGTTTGTAAATGGTTTAGAAATGGGGTACAGGCAAATACGTATAATGCTACAAGATTTCACGCAAGTAAACAAATTCAAAACGGAATATAATAATGCTCAAGATAAAAAACTACCCGAAACACATATTTTCTAATTTAAGAATAGCACAAACCGTTTTATCAGTTGATTGCAATTAGCATAAAATACACATTTTTGAAGATATAAATAAAATACACATTTGCATTGATACAAGAAATAAAAATTTTCTTAAGTTAACTTTGCAAGAACTATTTTAACATTTAAAAGCAATCAGCATACTATACTCATTTTTAAAATATAACTTAAGTAAAATGTAAAATCTTATTTACAGAAAAAAATTAAAATTTTGTGTGTTAACTTTGTAAAATCTTGAAACTCGTTGTTGAACAATAGACAAAAGCATGCACATGAATACAAACACAATTCAACAATAAGAAACATGAATACTGTATACTTTAAAACAAGATATTGAATAAAACTAAAACATGTGTAAGAAAACTCTATAATGTCTATTAGTTATTAACAGAATAAATACGCACTAAACAAAGTATGGTAGTCTTTGTATTTATTATGTCTTGGTTGTGCTATCATGGCAGCTTTGTGGCAACTGACGTTTACAGTTCTTGGCACTGCATGTTACCAACCTGTATCACTAAAAATCCCACATCCATTATCATACACAAAACTCACTCCCTTTTAATTTGTCATAAAATCTTCCAACTTCATTGGTGGCACTCAATGTCTCTCCAACGCCGTGCTTTGAATACGACCAATGGCTGGACTGGAAGGAAGATCCCTGAATGGCGAAGACGCTCTGAATGGAGAAGATTCTCTTGAGCCCACTGAGTTGTTCCTTCTAGACTTCTTAGCAGCTGACTTTGGTTAGTGCACAATTTCTGATACTGCTGCCACTGACTTCTCCAGGGTGGTCTGACTGGTTTCTTCCAAACTCGGCCCAACTCTTTATTCTGCCAGTGTTCTGGGCTCTGCTTCTGCTGAACATAGCTTAACTTTACTGCTCGGGTCATGGGTCAGCACGGCTCCTACACCATACTACAAGGCATCATAAGTTAAAACTAAGGGTTTATTTAGGTCATTGTGTGTAAGGACCTGCTCTAGTTGTAGAAGCTGCTTGGTATCTTCAAATGCCTTGCGGTACACATCTTTCCAGCACCACCTAGCATTTGCTTCGAGCAATCTGTGCAGTGATTCTAATATTGCAGCCCCGTTATGGGGAAACCTCTCATAAAAGTACAACAGACCTAAAAATGCCTAAAGCTCCTTTTTGCTAGTGGACTCTGGTGTCTCATGCACAGCTTCCATCTTACTTGAAAGTGGGTGGATACCTGTCTTGTCCATTCTATGTCCTAAGAAAACCACTGAATCCACACCTCAAACACATTTTGCAAGTTTTAGCCTAAGCCCTGCACTACTACCAACTGTAGCATAACTGATTCATGACCTTCCCACTGTACCGCAACTTCCATAACCCCCAACACCTGTAGATGTTCACTGGACCAGGTATGTAATAGCATGTCCATCAGTTGAGGTTCCTGAGGTCACAAGGACTTGTACGTTTGTCCACTGATAATAGAACAACTCCCATGTCAACCTACATGTCTATTGTTTGCCCATTCAACAACACTTCCACGCACCATGGTTTCTTTGCCCTTTCATCCTGCAAGTTGTACAGTGTATGGGTGGTATTGTGTACTAGCACCTTCCAAACTCTCCTCTTCAAAATGTTGTACTTCCTGTGTCAAATCTGGTTGATCCAAGTCTCTTTTACTCGAAGCTACCTGCTGTTTTTTTTATTATGTATGCACGTTCAATATGTCTTCTCTTATTACAGAAATGGCGTGCAGTGTTAATATGTCGGCACTTATCTACTGCATGCTGCCCAGTGCAGTGCCAACGTAACTGGTTATCTCTGGCATCCCTCATCGTCTTCTTTTGCCGTTCCCGATACGCTGTGCGACTTTACCAAGCCCGCCACGTTTGTGTATCTTACGAATCCACTGTTCACTTTGTGTACACTCTCTCACAAGTCCTTCATATTCCGTCCTCTCACTTCCGATGCCATCACAATGCCCACAACTTCCTTCAGGGTTAGTTTCTCTTTCACAAGAAGCGCATGTTGTATTTATTTGTCCCTTACCGCCTGTTGTAACAGTAACGACGTCACTAGTCCATACAAATTGGTGCCGCACATAGTATAAAATACTGCCCGCTTCGCGTCATCCTCCTAGATTATGTTTGCGATGAAGTAGAACTGTAATCGTTCACGATAAGAGTTTCACAACCCTTTCTCCGGTGCGAACTCGTCGATGGCGCTAATTAAAGCCATGATAGTGCTCAAGAAAATTTTCTGGGTTTTTTTTTTTTTTTTTTTTTTTTTTTACCAACTGTTACGTTTTGGTCGTGCTGTCATTGCAGCTGCGCAGCAACTGGTGTTTACGGTTCTTGGCACTGTGCATATTCCCAACCTGTATTATTAAATTAAATATCCCACATCCATTATCAGACACAAAACTTATAAAGAAAAATTAGAACTTACACCTAAACAAAAATGTTTTGTAGCATTTGTTTACCAAATCAAATACTATATGAACACATTTATTTTTACATTACGTAAAATATAACACACTTAAAAATATTTGCAAGTACGTAAACTAAATTACTTTATTGCACGTGAAGCAAAATGGTAAAATTTGCAAAGAATTCTGAAGTCAAACACCAATTAAAAAGGGTAGTGTGTCCTTAACACATGATGAATAACTCTGAGGCTCGTGCAGTCTGTGACTGAGAGGTCTAAAATAGGTCGTAAACACCTCCTCTATAAATTTGAAAACACTTTACCATACAATCAATTATGTTTGTATGGTAAAATTGCTTTATAAATTGGAGTTCGAGTATGAAACAAAAACAAGATTATTATTATCAAAAAAACAAAATCAATTGGATTCTGAAATGGAAATACACATACACGTACAGTACTTTAAAATTCACTCCGGTAAAAACATACTTTTCATTGTAAATTTGTCAACTGAACTATCTTATCAAATTTTTTTCAGTAACAAATTCAAATCTGTTTTCATTTAGCCCATAAGTGTTTTTTATGTATGAAAAAAAAATTTACCAACTTGTTCCCACCATAATGATTTTAATACAAGCAAAAACTATACAGTATTATGTACTGTGTAAAAATACATATTTTGCCGCAATTAAAGTTCTCAACATGACAAAATTGCCATGTAAGGCAAGGAATTAAAGTTTCATGTGTTTAAAAAAAAATAAAATTTGTACGGACATGCTAGTCGTATACAAAAAATAGACACAAACAAAATTTGGGGAAACAATAAAGATTAGTTCTTGCATAAATTTCTCGATACTGGATCCTCCATTAAAACACAAATACTGTCCAACATATTTTAATTTACTAAAACTCCAATTTTTTAAATGATAAGCTTCACTGCATGTAGTTTATTTACGTACACTGTACATGAAGATGGTTCTGGCCGCTAGGTTAACCAACTAAATAAGTAGACGGAGGGTTGATGTACTCGTTGGCTGGTACTTCTTGATAGTGACGCACACTTACAAAAGGACGAACACGTTTTGTTGTGCCAGTGCATTGTTGCACTATGTCTCGCTGGGTTATGCCACCTTCATCAGGCAGCGAGTTGAGGCACACAAGGGACATGAGTGTGCCTCAACTCACCACCTGATGAAGTTGGCCTAAGCCAGAGAAATGCTGCGCAACAGTGCACTGGCACAACAATACGTGTTCATCCTTTCTAAAGTGTGTGTCACTATCAAGAAGTACTAGCCTGTGAGTATTACAACCTTCTGTCTACTTATTTAATTGGTTATTTACGTACACGTTTTACTTAGTTCAGAATGAAATGACAGCAGTTCATTCATATGAACCTTGTAAAGGTAGATTTTTAAATATAGCATTCACACACCAGTGAGAAAATAAAAATTATTATAAATTGTTGAAATCTGATAGACCTTACAGACACTCCATAAACTTTTAAGTGATATATGATTTCATAACTTGTTCAAAAATAAGGATCCACATTAGCCATATGATAATTTTTAGTTCCTCATACTATATTGCCATACAGTACAAAACTCCTACACAATAAAGTTAAGGCTAGTGCAAAGCTAAACTAATACAACAGTCACAATCTAGTGAAGGAACACTGCACCAAACTTTTGTATGAAAAATTTGTTCCATTACATTTACAAAAGTGTGGACCTTCCACAGATACACTTTCATGTAACAAGTACACAAATCCAAACAATGAGTAATGAGTATTGTATTGTGTAACACAGTTAATTACATACAATAAAGTTGCAACAAAAATACATAAGTACTTACAGAATTATACTATTAGAAAATACAAATAGACAGCGCACAGTATTTATTTTCATGTGTGATCGCTCAGTTTTGCTGGCTGGGTGGGCCTTTAATGTTATGTATGAGTACGCTTATGAACAAGTACAATTATATAGGTATTTGTGAATTTATGTCCTAATCTTACTGTATTTATTAGCATAGTAACCTATTTCTAGACATTCTGTTTGCGTGTGTAGTAAAATTTAGTAATTTTAAACCTAATATTTCTGGGATGCACTTGACAAAGTGTATGTCAAACAAAAATTGTCTGTATACTGCTTTAGACTAAACCCTGCAACAAAGTGGTACAGTGCATTAGATCTGTTTTGAAGTGCTTGACAGTTTAGTTCTCAATTACTAACCTCCTGAGAAACTTGCAAACTGTAAAAAAATTGAACTTCTGAGAGGCAAAATTATAATTTGTCTTATAAGAAGCGAAACTAAATCATTCTTTACTACCTGCATATTATTTTTAACTGTTCAACAATTTACAAAGCATTGCATACATGTTCTTAACTAAACAGAAGCTATGTTTCAATGTGAACCTTCATTTTGAAAATAATCATTAGCTTAAATTTATTATATTGTTTCATAAATAGTAACCAGAAAACCAACCGAAAGACGATACTTTTAAGCCAATTGATATGATAAATCATAAACAAACACGTGTGATATAAGTTTGATTATAACAGTAACGCCTTGTACAATGTTTACATTTACATTTCACTGACCAAAAAACTATAATCCACAAACAAAATTTAATTATTAAATACTAAAGGGATAAACCACAGTTATAACTATAAACACCTGTGAGCTAACTTGGTCTTCATAACCATTTCTTGTTGAAAATCAGTGCTGGCTAACAGTAAAATCTATTAACCCAATGGAAAATATTCTCTAAACACAAAAATAGTCTGTGCTTACAAGGAAAAGGAGATAATTGTTAACTGTGCAAAAAAAAAAAAATGTTTGGCAATATGTACATTTTAAACAGCTTGTACTTTAGCATGTTCATGTTTGGAACAACATACTCAATCACATTTAGGGGGCTGTGGTGGCCGAATGGTCAGACCATTTGCCTCTCACCAAGGCGATCTGGGTTCGTTTCCCGGCGGGGTCAGTCCCCGAATTTTCGCATGTGGGAATCATGCCGGACAATGTTGTTGGTCGGCGTGTTTTCTCGGGGATCTCCCGTTTCCCCCGCCCTTTCATTCCGGCGCAGCTTCACACTCGTCTTATGTTACCCCTCACCAGCGCTGAAGACCTCTATGCTAAGCGACGACCAAAGTCTCTCACTCACTCACTTGGCTAAATTAATGTCTAGGGTTACAATATTACACTAGACCCCGATTTTACGAACCCTGGATTTAACGAAGGTAGCGATTCTACGAATACAATCTCAGGACCCCTCAAAAAATAACAAAATTATATGACAAAAAAATTGTAAGGAATTACATTGACAATAAATAAAACATACTGTATCTAATTCACGGCATTAAAATATGAATTGTAGAGTTGCAGTTATTACTTGGTAAGTTACAATATTAAAATTAAAACAAAAATAGCGAAAATCCGTTAAAAAATGTGGCAGTGACAGTTTGAAAACCGCGCGGCGGCGGCGCCGCCTGTACCAAGCCGACCGGCCTGTCTCCAACTACGACGTATTAGGATCTATATTGAGGTCGTACTATAGACGCAAAGTTCCAGCGCATGCGCATATGCTCATTTAACTATAGTACAGCCTCCTTCTAGGCTGTTTCACGACGTCTTATATCTCTCTCGTCTCGCGCCGAATGAGTTTATTTTTTACACGAACC
>PNEQ01090996.1:0-19066 GCA_003012365.1 Medauroidea extradentata | reverse complement strand
GCAAAAGTAATTAAATGTATTTCCTTGTCCGGTACTGGGAACAGTCTCTGTGTCCGGTTTTGGGCACATGACACGATCTAAAGAAAAATGACTGCTCTAAATAATCGTGATAGTCAACACAAATAATACTACATAGCTACGAGCCTTACCTAACTGAAGATCTAACCAGCATCTAATATTTGATCTTAACTCACCTTAATAGTTTACAAAGTAGCCGTAAAAGTAGCACAGGTTGGTTGCTCAAAACCGTAAAAATACTATTCCCGCAACAACACACGAACTCGTCGATCAACCACCACCATAACTCGAACGCATTGTGGAGTGAAGCGGGTCTACAGATCGGTAAGTGTATGCCCCTGCTATCTAGTGAGCGAACTAAGAACTAGCTACTGTCCGGTACTGGGCGCTGTCCGGTACTAGGGCAATCTCCCCTATGCTTACAGCAACAGTTGTAGTTTACAAAATACGCCTTTCGTTAACAGATAATATATGTAGTATGGAGGGTAACTCACAGCTTAGTGATTATTAGAAATACTTTTATGGCAAGGCAATTTGAACAACATCTGTTTTTTTTCTAACTTGAAACAAATTCTTTGAATTATGAATTTGTAAAAAATATATCAAGGCATTTCGTTGCAGTTTTACCAACTTTTGTAAATGTTCAAACAATATTCTTCTAAAATTACATTAAATGGCAAGGATTTTTTTGTAAAAATCTTGGGAAAAAATTGTAGTCTACCAAAATGATGGATTCGCCGGAAATTACATTGTTATACAAAATTCGCATCCTCTGTAAATAATTTTTCTGGAATAAAGAAAATTGTCATATTAATTGCATCCTTCAAAAAAAATAACAACTCCTAACTGTAGAAAAACAAAGTAACATGCTAGCCTAGGTGGTTTAGAGGTAAGAAGCATAGTGCGGAAATGCGAATTCGAAACTGAGTGGTTACGTACTTTTTATTTTATTTTCAAAATAAATAAATGCATTATGTATTTATTCGAAAGTTGCTTAGTGAATTAATTATGTGCTGAAATTGGTATTTAAAATATAATTTTTTTCTTACTGCAAGTTTACACACACATAGCTATAGTAGTAGAGTGGCATTTGCGATGGAAATAATCGCGTAAACGCCAATATTTGATAGCAAATATAAGTTGAGTCGTAGCATATGTCAATAGGTTTGTATTCATAGCTGTGTCTAAACATAACGCGCCATAGCTTACCTAATACATAGAGGGACATGGAATCGAACACAGGTTCTACTGAATAAACTTTGCTGTAGGTACCATACTTCTGTTAAAATATAGATAGCAGTTCAATTTAATTGTTGGCACTATTTGGATTGGTCGTACAACAATATCTGTATAAATAACTATATGTTGCCTAAAATAAGTTCTATTCATCTTCTACGGAACAAATATTTTTATGATAAATACAGACAGTACCAACGGCCAGACAGAATTGTTGCCCCTATTTTAAGAAAACCGTGGCACCTGCAACATTACTTTTTTCCCGTTGTATATCGTAAGTGGTTTGTGAGAGCACCAACTCACTCGATAGAATGCCGATGGAATGTGTCAGTTATCAGAGAGAGACCTATAGGACCCTATAAATGGTCGTGTCTCATTATGTGAGACTAGTCTTAAAATTTGCTGATAAATTAACACATCTTCAGAGACCATCTAAAATTTATTCCTATGTAAATCTTATTTGAGTGACTTTTCTTACTTGACATACAATAAATTCTGCTACTCGAAAGGGAAGACTGAAGTGAATAGATTTTGGTCAGCACTTAACATCGAGGTCTTTAATGCTGATGATGGGGTGACATGATTTGAATAGGGAACAGCGCTGGAATGAGGGGATGGTGGAAACGGGAGATCTCAGAGAAAACCCGCCGACCAGCGGCATCATCAGGCACGATTCCCACATGCGAAAATCCGGGGACCGGCCCCATTTGGAATCAGACAAGGATCGTCTTGGTTGAGGAGAGTGCACTAGCCACTGCGCCAACCACACCCTCCAATTAAAAGTTGAACTTTTTCGAGAGTACCTGATTAACATTCACCGAAAATAGTATAAAAATGTCCGTCTAACAAAAATTATTGTTGTAGACAAATTGAGGAACGAATTTCAAATTGCTTTATAGCTCGTATTTAGTAATAAGACATGTAGCTGTAGTTAAATAACTTAAATGTGGTTATAAACTGCATAATGCACAAATATATTGTATTTTATGTTGCTAAGTAATAAAATATTGAAAAATTCAAATTTTCGGGCTGTACTTCCAAGTCGCATTAACGGCCGACATTCTTATGACCCATGGACAGCTTTCTATATTTTGTAAAGTATTAAATAACTATTTATGGCGTCAGAAAACACACATGTTAGAATCATACATAAACAAATAATTTCAAGAAGTTTATCTCAAAACATAATTTCTTGGTGATGCGCAGATTCAGTTGAACATGCCCGTACTAGCAAAACATTCAGAATTATAACATTTGTAAACACTTGGTGGTTATGCATCATGCTTTATACACACAACGGTTAGTTCCTATGTTACCTAGGGATCGCGGTGGCCGAACGCCTCCCACCAAAGCAATCCGGATTTTTGTATATGGGAATCGTGCCGGGCAATGCTGCTGGTCAGCAGTTTTTCTCGGGGATCTCCCGTTTCCCCCGCCCCCACATTCCGGCGCTGCTCCATACTCACCACCACATGTCAACCCTTATCAGCCCGAAAGACCTTGATGTTGAGCGCTGACCAAAATCACTCACTCCTATGTTACCTAGTTTCAATGCCTAGTTAGTTGTAGTTTATCATTCAGTCCATAAATGGAATATTTACAAACCTAACAATTACGTAAACGAAGCATATTTTCTATATTTTGAATACCGTTCATCGTTGACAAACTTAATAATTAATACGAAAACAAACACTAATTATCATTACGATGGACCAAACAAACGGCAACGATAAGCGAAATTTATCCCATAACTTATCTTCACATTATTTATATTTGCATATCCTATTTCATACCCAGGTGTACTACGTGTGTCAATATATATATATACATATATATATATATATATATATATATATATATATATATATATATATATATAAAGATAATAAATTACTAAGCGTATAGGCAGAAGAACGAGCAAACTAGCTGAACAATGAGTTTTTCATTTCACTGCAAAAATGTGTATTTTTACAAAGAAAATCTTTGGAAACCCAGTTGCCAAAGAAATCCCCTGTAAAATTGCAATGGTTGTCCTAGTAATAAAATACAAAGTATATGGTTACCCTAATTAGTAAACCTCGTAACTCCAAAATTGAGAATTTTACAGGAGACGAAAAAAACATTGCCAAATTGTACCCACAATGAATAAATGATTGGTAACTTATAAGGTAACAGTACTTATCTTCGTACATAATTTAAAACATGTATATGTCACATTTTTCACTTAAATAAATTTTTATAGGAGTTAAGAGTTTTGCACATAGTTTATTTGGGAGATACGTGATTTCACAATGTTCAATTAGGTGTCAAAACTGAGATAAAAGATACTAAACACGATAGTAAAGAATCATATTCACTTATAAATCACTTCAACAATGAAAAGTATAATGCGAATTCTACGAGTCTCGTCTTGATGGTTTTTCATGACGTTTCAAAACTCTTCCTGCTACATTTAACCATAATCTATAGCATTGCTCAACGAAAACGTTAGTAAACCTCGTAACTCCTTGCTCTTATTGTTAGAGAGTTTGAAGCTATTTTGTACACGCAACATAACATTATTTAACACGTAATATATTTCCTAATACACACATTTTCATAATTTAAGTTCTTAATCCGCATAACGCACGTTTTTGCCACAGAAACATTACCACAGCTTGGAGTTAGGAGGTATGCCAACATGCAGAACTGGAGTTACGTGTTTTGTTTTTCTCGCATGTAACAAAGATATATTTTTTTTTAGTTACGGGGTATTATACTTTGATACGGCTAGTTCTGTTTTAGAAGTTGGCATGAAAATGTAATTTTGGTGAATAGTGGAGTTACAATGTTTATTAATTAGGATAACTATATGTTTGTGATGTTACAAGGAATAGCCTTGTAGTTGTACTTTTAATAAGAAAAAAAGATATTTTAATGCTCATTGTATTTCATAAATAATACTGTACTTATTTATCAAATTATTTTGAATAAAGGATGTTTAAATTAAATAATTTTTAAAAAAATTAGAGATGCTGAGTTTCGAACCACTCTCACCACGCTTAGCTTCCACGCATCTTATATATTTTCTTTTTCTTTTAATGTTAGGCTCCTTGGCTAGTTTCAATATCGCCAACGAGCCAAACATTCCCCCTTTACGAATTTATAACTAGACAAGTCCCCAGCTGTGACAGATTTTACTGACTCTGACAATTGAAATGACTCAATCGGACAAACACAAATTATACACCCAGCCAGAACTACTCGTACCAAAGTCGGCCGCTCAACCTACTGAGCTACACCACTGTGACTTCTGTACTTCTTAGTGTATATTTATTTGCATGCATTCAATGTACAGTAAAGTAATAATTAGTTATTCTGAAGCACGTTATTAATATAAACATTCACTTTATTCTAGAAATATACGCTTTCCAGAGTTTGTGATCTTTGCATAAGTAATTTCCAGCGAACCTATGATTTTGGTAGACAACACATTTGTTCTAAGTTTTTTTGGAAACAAAATCCATTTAACATTCAAAACTATTAATTTTACAAAGAAAATTGTTCAAAACTTACAAAAGTTTGTACAACTACAATGAAGAGCCGTTTCATACCTTACAAAAAAATTTACACTGCAGGAACTGTCGGTATATAAGTACAAATAATTGCTTTGCAGTATTACGAAGTTTACCTTCGTAACTTCATAAACTAATGACTTTACAAAGGAAATCTTTGTACTTTTATAAGGATTTGTAAAAGTACGAAGAAAATCTCTGTAAATTTATCAAAAAAATTTTAGTGTTGTTTCGGATGGGACTTGTGCCGGTCTACATAGAAACGGACTTCTGAATAATATTTCACTTAAATAGTGATTTTTCAAACTAGTATCAGCAGATTACGTCTCGTGAAACTACGATTATTATTCTGAGTTTCAAGAAAGTATAATCGAATACCACCAGATACTGCCTGAGGTGAGATCTGGAAGACGATAACTAATATTGTGAAACAAACTCGACATTTATTGTACCTACCTGGAACAGAACCTTAAATTAGTAATGCTTTTTGCTGACGTCCTTGCCATTACCGCTAGTAAAATTACTGGTATTAAAAGCGAAATCAACATTTATAAAAATACGCATTAAGATAATATGTACCTTAGTAAGAATTTGAAATTCACAGAGCTACATTAAGGTGAATTTCGTCGCTTCTGTCACAAATTTTGTGAGCTAAAAACGTACCTTTTGAATTAAGATTAGATATTTATGTATATATATATATATATATATATATACACACACATACATACACGAGAACACTGACTGACTGACAAGTGTAGCCCAAACCACTTGACCCAGAATCGTGACAATTTTTGTGTGTGTTCCCCTCGGGTTTTAGACGAGCACTAAGAAGGGATTTTTTGAAATTTGACCTCTGAGGGGGTGAAAAGGGGTGAAATATGTTTCCGAAGAAACGTCGATAGAGCTCGAACCCAAAGGCCTAGCATTATGATTTTTACTTTAATAGGATACACGTAAAAATGCATATTAGCCGATTTCAGGATTTTTCGAAATTCAACATTTAAGGGGGTGAAAAGACCTTACATGTGTTTCCGATTTACCATCCTTCGGGGTAGGGTGTTGGTATTCACTTTAAAATGTTGCTTATGTAAATACCCAACAAGTAGTTATAGGATTTTTTGAAATTCGACCTCCAAGCAGAAAAAGGGTCAAAATATGTTCTTTATAAATCATCTTTACCACTGAAACACAATTGACTGTCGTCGTGATTTTTACTTCAATTAGTTACGTATACAAAAAACTAACATAGGACTTAAAGACGTATCGACATTTTATAATTAAGGGAGTGAAAATGCATGAAATGTGTTTTCGATAATTCCTCTACATCTATCGAACCAAACGAGATATCAATGTACTCTTTGCTTTATATTAATGTTTATGTATATATCTAAATACAATTTATATATACATATATATTCCGAATTCAGCCCCAAAGAGGTAAAGGAAGGGTAACATGTGTTTCCGATTCTCAATCGGTATAACTAATATAGCGACGTGATTTTTGTTTAATAGTGATGCTTACTCAAATACTTGAAAAGTAATTTCACGAATTTTCGAAATTCCCACCAAAGGACGTAAAAAGGGGAGAAATGTGTAACGTGTTTTCAATTAATCGTCGATGTTTATCTTGAACCCAATATGCTATAGTGTTTTTCACGTCCACGAGGCACCAACGTGTTTCAAAGGGTTTTTCGAAATTCACTCTCTTAGGAAGTGAAAAGACCTGTAATGTGTTTAAATAAATCCTCGATATCTATCGAACCCGTCGAGATGTACAGTTAATTTTTTCTTCAGGATGATTGTTACAGAAATGATCGCAAAATGGTTTAAAAATTTTTCGGAATTCGAACTTTCAGTACTGTTCAGAGGTCATATGTGTTTTTTTAACGAATGATCGATTTTGTTTCGACTGAATGGACTACCGTCGTGATTTGAACTTCAATTGGATACTCATACAAATGTCTTGGATATGAAATTAAAATACTTCAAAATTCGACACCCAAAAGGGTGAAAAAGAACAATTTTTCCCCTCAACCCATGATATCTATATAACCAGTTGAGATATTGAGGTGTTATTCACGTCAGAGTGATGCTTACGTAAGTATTTTAAAAAAAAATATGTGCAAGTATCCGAAAACAAGTACGACCAGCGAGAAATAAATTATACCGGAGTTCCACGCTACAGTAGCCAATCGAGACGCGGTGATGTACATCCTCTATGACCCCAGGACATTAATATTTCATTTTTTTAAATAAAATTCGTTTTCATGAATTATTTCGACGTCACGTGACGCAGTTGTTTGTAGCTCAGATCTACATTCCGGGACGTTCTGGACTTGAATTCTGATAAAATCTGCGTGCGAACGTTTAATTCTGACAAACAAAAACTGTAAGGCAGATCGAATTAGTGCAATTTGCATGCAGTCTGTTAAAAGGGGAAAATGGATTATGCAGTTCACTTTCCGCTTAGGTTCCTCGACAACATCATCTCACGTTTACTCACTAATCTCAAGGATGGGACACCAAATACGTTTTTGCGAAACATTTTCCCACTGAAACTTTATAACGGCATTAAACGTCAAGTGAATATTTTGAAAATATGTAATTGAGGACACCGTCACCAGTGGTTGTACACAGGGTAAATCAGACGTCTTTCATTTGATTAACCTCTTTCATTTAAGAGTCTATAACTACTCCCACAACGTCAACTTTGCAGTGCTACAAATAAGGCCCAGGTGAAGTTGCTGTGACAGGGACAAACTTAAGACTGCTTTTCGCGTGAACAGCTATAGGTACGTATCCTGCTACACAGATAGCTCAACTAGTAGCTTGGACATTCTAGCACTAGATGACTGAAGTACCAGTCTGGTGTACAAAGAGTTTTTTTTCAATTAAAATTAATTTTATCAGTTATGAATAACACTCGCAAGCAAAGCCGCGGGAGGTACACCAATAATTACATTTATAAATATATTTATTCATTAATTTATATATTTGAAATCAATATGAAATCGAAGCTGCTCGTCAACAAAACGGCAAGACTAAGTGATCTAAAACAATGGATCCGGCTCTTCCAACAGAATTAATAATACAGGTTGACGTAAACTATGAAGAATGAGGGTATAGATACAAATACAACTTATCTACAGTTATTGTTAACGTATGTGCCTATATGAATATAGAAAGGTCGTACTGTAATATGTTATATTTGTCAGGGTATAAAAACGTGTAGAATTTTTGCTTTTAAGATATATTCGTTTATGCCTCTCCACAGCAAGTCTACATACTTTGGTACTGAATTAGAGTGCTTGCACAGTTATATTATTATTTTATATTACAAAAACTAAATTCTATTTCTCCAAGTAGCTACACGTGAACTGTTGGTTTTACGACTGCTTAGCTTTACAGTATTAAAAATATTCTCTTTAATATCGATAAGAAATTTTTAAGAAATTAGTAGTGAAACTTTTCAAAAATTAATTTCTAGTTATCAGAATTCTAGTAAAACAGTTAACATAAATTATCTGTAATACGTGACGTAAAGATAAGTGTACTTTTATAAGCATCATAGCTTTGGCTTTCAATACGATACACGTAACAATGTCCGTAGAAAAGTTATTTTACGCGTGGTTGAATCAAGGCACAAGTGTTAGCATAAACGTAATAACCATTTTTCTACGAACAGTTTCTTGGATGATAGCTATATATGGAATATAAAATAAAAACACAACGCAATACTTTACTTTCTAGCTTATGATTATTTAGTGAGACTGAACACGCAATGGTCAGGGCGCGGAAGAAGGCGACTGGCTGCCTGCAGGAACACCGGCTCCTACGCCCCAACACGTGCGACCTACCATAGCGACGAGAGGGGACTCAAGAGGGAGTTGTGTGTTGTTCCCGAGCTCAGATGAAATTTACGTGTTGCTGAAGGGGCGGTGAAGCTGCTAAGGGAGGGTGACGCCAACAACACGTCGACTCGACGCCTAGCCCCGGGATACCTCTACCCTCACTGCGTGCAACAATGACGCAACTGTCTCCGCTAACGCGCACACTCGGACCGTTACGGCAAATTTTCTAACATTTCATACCAGAGCTGGGCTGTCCTACTCTTCAACATTGTCGCGACGCACTATTTGTGCTAGTTTTGTTTTGATTACATATATATACAGTAGAGCCTCATTATTACAAACCTGAATGGACCTAAATTTTTACACTTTGTAATAAAGAAATTTGTATTAACAGGTGTTACCAAAACTACAAAATGTTGTCAGAATAATTTTTCAGGATTTTTAGTTCCACAACAAAACTTCCCTATCACAGAACTTAATTTTACTTTGTTTTATGTATAAAGTAGCTTTTTATTGAGTATTTAAGTTAATATTTAAATTTTCACCTTATTCTAAGGAAAAGAATACCACTTATACTAAAGAGAAACTTGTATTAACAGGGTTTGTATTAACATTTGTTACTTAAGGTGATTATTTACAATTTCGCTATTTGAATATGTTCATACATCAGATGAAGCCGTGGTTGCGAAAGCAAAAGAAAAAATACTAAACAATTATTTAATTTAAAATTACAACTAATACAGTGTTGTTTTATGTAACAAACTAAACAAAGCTGGCTAATCGTCGTAGTTTATGTCGAATGCAGAAAAGTTTCTAAGAAATTTACGAAGAAAAAATTTTAATAATATATCGCTAACATTAATATAAATCCGGAAATTTATATCAAATTACAGAAGGAAAATTCGGTAAACACACTATTAAGCGTGAGTAATCAATCGAAATAATAAAAAAAAGTGTGAGTTTGCAAATTCAAAGGTATGATATGCATTTAAACTTTTAAATATATTGGAAGTAGTTTGCTTTTAAAAGTGTAGGTATAGTGACTTATTAGAAATATCTGTACATACGACTTTCCACAGTAGAGTATTGCATATTTCAAAGATTTGAATGCTGTTACCCAAAATAACATTTATAGCTACGACTAAATAATCCACCTTTATTTATATGTCTGTGAACATGTTCACATGTATATTTTGGCGTTCTGCAGGTACTTATTTTTTTATTTAAACGAATGAGCAGAATGATGGTATTATATTTTTGTTTCATTTCTCATCACTAAAGATGTCCGGTTTAAAGTTATCCACAAGTAATGGATTACACAGCGGTAACTAGGCCAAACCGTAATAAAGAACGGCATGGTCAATAGTGTCTATAAAGATTATTTGTGTGGTATCCCAAAATCGCTTCCTAGATCACACACTAGCATGTTAACAGTTGTCCTACAATTCGCCATACGCAGCTCCTTCCAGTAAACCGTCACTCCATATTCCCATTAACATGTTGCTGTATTTTTAATGAGACAATCCGAATTACCATCATTTGAAAAAAATATTAATCTGCTGATACGAAATATAATACACTTAGCATCTAAAACCGATATTAAGAAACAAGCATACAAGTTAAGTTAAACTAATAGGAAATGGAAAGCTGATATGAAAATATTGTATTCAATTTTTATTTAGGCTATGTCTGGTAGTTATAGAATGATTCCGATAACTACCTAATATCAATATAAAAGTATAGGCTATGTACGTTGTTTTGATACTAATATACTTTATACCCCTATTTTTTCGAAACGGTATTTTTCATCAAAGCTATGTTCGAAACGGTTGAAAGATTTGGTTGTGGAAAAGAGAACATTCGTATCCCAAAACCGATGCTCATTCGGGGCAAATAGCCAACAGAGTATTACGGGTGAATTAGAGGTAATGGGAAGAACGGGTTTATGAAATGTGACTTTACAAGTCCTTATCCATATGGCAGTGAATAACCAATTGGCCAGGTCTTGATGGTATGTAGAATGTTAAATAAATCAAATATAATAGGCAGTGCCTACTTCCACTGTATGACAGCGTCCACTTCGTAGGTAACTGCAGGTATATGTTTTCGTCACTTTGAGCACTAAATTATTTTCCTCTGAAAATAAAGAGCTAAGCTACATACCGACATGCTCTGCCAACTGGAATTTCGGTCATTCCTGCAGACGCATCCAGTGGTACCAAATGTGAATTGCGCGTGTAATTTTTACAAACGTACTACTTACAAAATATTGTACTAACTGTTAAGTGCAGTGGTTTGGAGAAAAATTACGAATCACAGATTGTCTCTACTGTTTGAAGTACTTTCACCTTAAAAACAACTACTACACAGAAGATATTTTGGTTGATTGTGGTCGTACCATTATTTTAATTCTCTCGTGGGGAAAAGTTACAAGATAGTGCCCAAGTATACACAGGTTACAAGAAATGTCCAAGCTGTCTTTAAAGGAAATAGCTCTACTCCCCTTATTTGCATCTTAGTCTGAAAACTGTTTATAAAAATCTTCATTTCGGTCACATGGCAACTAGTTCGTCATCATCCCGCAGCCAAGTCAAGTAGATCACACCCAACACCTGTTTGAATCGATGCTGCCTTGTGGAGCATGTCTACTGCAGTCAGTCGAGGTTTAGCGCAGCATTCTTTCTTTAGGCCGTGCTCTTTCATTTCTCCCGTTTTTGCGATATTAATTTTTTTTTAAGCTTAAACGAGTTCAGATATTAAATATATGTTTGGCAGTTTTGCTTAAAATGGATTTAGCCGTGATAGCTAATTTTTATAGAAACAAGAAATTATACGGTTTCTACCAGAATTTCGTTAATTACATAATTAGTTAAGTATATTATTTACTGCCTTGAAAAAATCAACCACCATGGAGAAGATAAATTTAAACAAAACTTCGAGATAGATTTTTTATATCTGGACTTGTTTAGGCTTAAAAAATAAATATCGCTAAATAATAGAAACTAGAGAGCATGGCCTTAAGTGTGTTCAAGTGGGAAAAAAACCGTAGTAATTTTATATTTGTATAAAATTGTGTTAGTTTTGTAAACATTTGGGAGTACATTTTCATCTTAGGATAAAAATTTGCTCAGCTAGTTTTCCCATAATGGTACTAGAAATTAAAAATTTGCGGGTTTTTAGTTCTTATGGGCCGCAAAAACCAATCGACATAAAAAATTTAAAACTTCACGCAGAAACTACATGTCACTGGCTACTGCTTGACATGTTTTAAAGTCCATTACAAAATAATTTTGTATTTTTAAAAATTCTGGTCTTGTACATTCTTTGCCTCTTTTGCCGATTTTTTTAAATACAAAAATATTTTATAATCAACTTAGAAACATATCGAGCAGTTGCACGTGACATCCAGTTTCAGTGTGTATTTTTTAATTTATTTATGTTCATTGGTTTTTGCGCCTTATAAGAACTTAAAACGTGCATATTTTGACGTTGATGTGCCATTATGGGAAAACTGGTTGAGCTAATTTTTTTTTTTTTTGGTAACGGGAAATGTACTCACAAATAACGTTTACAAAACTTACATTATTTCATAGAAATATAAAATAAATATTTTTCCTCTTTTGGGAGCTCTCAAGCAGTGGCGGCTAAATGCGTTTTGCCAGGCAGGGCTGCAGTTACCGGTAAAAGTGCGCTGGTTGACGCTACTGTCATTGACTCGCAGGTCTGCAGGTGCCGCTTATTAATGAGCGATCATAAAATATTCTGTAGCTACCGGTAGTACATATTTTATTGCCATTGGCCTACGGTGTGTTCATCAGTAGTGTACGGTACAGAATACTTAGCAACAACCCTCGTGCCATCCCTATTTTAAAGTTGGGCTGCATTGCTCATAAACTCTGATCACGTATTTACAGGATGTTTCTTAAATAAAGGGACAAACTCCACGTTTCTGTTCCTCACGAAAAACTTTTACAATTAGATGTTTTGCCCTTTTCACCTAAGCGCAATTGTAAGGGAGTAATGGGCCTATGAACATCGAATTTGAAAATACCATTTTCCCAAAATATCTAAAAGTAATTGACATAAAAATACGATATTTTCAGCACTGCTTAATGCTACTAGGATCTGCAAACCAACTGCAAATGCTAGTTGATACCTTCCACCCTTATGAAAATAGCGGGGGAGGCTACGTTCTAATGGCATACATATTTTTTTTACCGCCAAGATTTACGGACATCTGACGATGGTTTATTGACTAAGGTTACCTGTTTAACAAAAAATGTCCTCTTGTTACGACAGTCTTGGACTCGTCGTTTTCTTTCAAATTGCAAATGACGCTAAAACGATAGAGTTCCAAAAACAAATGATTAATTATGGTACCGTGAGTTAGAAGAAATAAAGGAACACAACAAAATACACATGAAAGCACTATTGCCTATGCTGCATGTAACTTAGGTGCAAAAAAAGGACTAGGAGCATTCTTAAATGACGATATGAAAATAAAGAAGGGTGGGTTTGGATGGAAACCCGTCACATGAAAAGGGATTCGTAGAAACCCTACTGAAACCTTTCAAACTCAAATACTCAGATATTGTGATTTATTTCACAAAAAGTAATCTACTGTACACATTTACCAGATTGCCATCTGGTGTTTTGCTGCAAATTGCACCGTATTAAATAAATTAAAATGAATTTGTTTTCTTTGTTCAAAAAAGTTCTTATTCTGTAGACATCAACAAGTATAATATAGTATTAAAGAGTATTAACTGTAGTGTGAACAGTAAAGGCATTAATTTTTGTTGGCTATGTATGGTAAAATTTCCGATCTGCAAAGAAAAACCTGACAAATGTATTCACTTCTTTGTTTTTAAATGTACGAATAGGGTTTCGCCGTAATTTTGCTTAATACGTAATTTGCATATGGCTTGTTTAGTGAACATAGGTATACAGACTGTGTAATGTGAAACACTAACTAATAGCTTATTTTGGAAAGTTAAGGGTTGCAAACTTACGTTGCTAAATGTACCGGTAGTCCATCAGCATTGACGTATTTGGCAATCGACAAGAAGAAGCACATAAAAATTGCCGTAGAAGACTTCTTTGGAAGGTATCAAGCAGCGTTTGCTGTTGGCTTGCAGATCCTAATCGCATTAAGCAATGCTGAAAGTATCGTATAAATATGTCGACAATTAGTATAAGATATTTTTTACGGACACTTATAAGTTTTATGATAATTGCTGTAGTAACGTAATAATTCCTCAAATAATACTATTTCTTACTTACGTATACCAGTTATAAGGTTTCGTATCCTAACATTGATTGCAGATGTAGATATAGTACAAAATGCACATAGTTAAGCAACGGTACTATTATGACAGAAAGCAGTTTATATTTTAAGTACATTTTAGTTGTCAGCTGTGGGTGTTTCACAGCACTATCATCATGTCTGATTTGTTGAGGATCGGTTTGCTACTTCTTGCACCTATGTAATAAAATGTTTCTTGTTTTCTTTCACAATGTCAAAAAAGAGGTTAGTTGTGATTGTTATTATGAAATACGGCATACCGTGTATAAGGATATCAGTCACTGCCCGAAGTACAATTTAATTTCAACTAGACCTACAGCGAAAACTCTGAAGCTATACAAGTTTATTCTTCGTAGTATTTAGGAACTCCAAAATACTTAGCTTCACAGTAAATACAGTTCATATGATGAAATACTCCAAGAGTGTGATGCTTGCAACTTAATATTTTAGTCAGATTGAACTGATTTAATTGTTTATTGTAGTGGAAAGAAACAAAACCTATGATTTTCGCGACTGTAAGAATTTCATGACTGGGCTCTTCTGGGTTCGCCACCCCTTCCTTTTTTTTATCATTGAGCCGCTTCCAATACTAACCCACGGTGTGTCAAAGAGTGGATGCTATAGATATAAACCAGTAGACAGCACAACAATATAAATACTAAATTGGATTTTACGAAACGTGTACTCGTGCCAGGCCCGTAAAGATGCGGTTCGTGTGAGGACACGGTAATTTTGATGCAGTGAGATGGTGAACGGATGGATCGTACATGTTGGCCATAAGTTATGTTTTTACAGACATGTATAGTAACAGCTTCATTGTTATCATTTGCCGTAAATACAAAACCATCTCCATTCCTCGTTTGTGTAAGTTTTTTTAAACAGCTTTTAATAACAAAATATTATTCGCAGGAATTTGACAGCGTTGAGCATTCACAAACTATTTACCGAGTGTTTGTTTCGGGAAAAAACATTTTATGATTTTCATTTTGGAAAAAGTATCTTACACAAATATTTATTCTCATAAAGCCAATAATTGGAAAAATATTATATCATTGTCGATGAAAAACACAGTCCAGTAAGACTTAGTCATTGAAAAACACCTAAATAATTATTTCTGCAGTTAAAACATAAAATCATTGTAAAAAATAACTTAATATTATACCATGCTCTAGGCTGGTGAATTTGTGGCCTTCAACTTGAGTTTTAAGTTATGCAAATTCTTAAACTTTGTTTCCTTCTTTTCACATACATACTAGAAAATTTGCAAAAACTGGTGCAAAATACTCAGAGATTTCTTTTTTATCTTTTTTCTTTATAACGCTCATATTATAACTCATTCGGTTGAAAACAACATAAAAACAAGAAATATTGGATTCTACTTCTGCGAATTTAGTAGCAGAGATCGCTGTGGCACAGACGGATCACTAAACATTTGGCCAGAAAAGAGAGTAATTTTCATTTGCACAGTTTTTAACATACCTGTACACATACTCATATGACCAATGCAATATGATTGCACCGCTAAAATAATTTCGACACGCCTTTGCTGTTATATTACTCGTAAATGTTTTCCCATCGTTTCGTTAATGTTTCTTTTTTTCTATTTATGGTTGGTTCTGGATACTACACGTTTTCCTAGGCCAACGTCAAGTTTTTGCAAGTTGCTGGCATCTGTCCATTACCTATTACAGTCGTCGCCGATACGAATAGCATGTTAAACTTTCTGTGTTCAGTGTTGCCTGCAAATAGATACGTTGTAGTATTAGTCACACACATCACTTTACACATGGCCATCACTCCTGCATATGTCTCTAAAAAAAAAGTCCAATTGTATTTTAAGGTCACCCCCTGACCACACTGTTGCAGATTGGTAGTTTCTATCTAGAACTTTCATCGTGAAGATAAGATATATCAAAGAGGATTATTTTTATAAATATTCTTCTTCTCTATAATTGATAGACGCAATAGTTTTACAAGGTTATTCGATCCATTAATGTCATTGGACTGCTGTGGCCAAATGGTCATACCATTCGCCTCCTACCAAGGCGATCCGCGTTCAATTCCCGGCGGTGTCGGTCCCCGGATTTTCGCTTGTGGGAATCGTGCCGGACGATTCGGTTGATCGGCGGGCTTTCTCGGGGATCTCCCGTTTACCCCGCTCCGCTAAAGACCACGAAGTTGACCGCTGACCAAAATCTCTCACTCTCACACTATTATCAGTTCACTGCTTCTAACTGGTTATACAGAGGTACCGAACAGTTCAATAGAAATTCTTAAACCATGGAATAGTCTCTTTGTGATTTTAAAAACTCAAGGTCAAATCAAGTACGTCCTACTAGAGGTTGACCATGGTAGACTGGCTTCAGGACGGGACACTGACCTATATAGGTCTAGCGGATGCGTACAGAGCTCAATTACTCCGGTTTGGATTTGTCTGCAATGACATATTGGCTATTCAACGGCATTATAAACTCGCACCTCGGCATGACTTGTAAAACCTCCTTGAACGCCGCTTTCGCAAACCTTCAAGCAAATGTTTGGAATGCTATTAAGACATCGTCCGGCTTCTTGCCCCTCTCACGGCTTCGTTTGAGAAGTTTGTTGCTCTAATTAGCAACTTATAGCACCAAAAAGGTGTAGAGTTTACCAAATTATGCCCCTTGGTATGTCTTCAGCTTATATAACCTCACTATGATTACACAAAGAATTTGTAGTTTGTAAATGGCCATAAATAATATTTTTATTGTAGTCATATGTGCTCAGGTATGCAATGTGTTTTATCCTGACATTTGTTTCGAAAATGGGAAGAAAATAACTGCTATACTAGTAGCGATTATATAATTTTTACCACAAACAAATCTTCTCATTTACTGTCATTCAGATAGAATTGTTTTAATCTACAAACATTTTTTTTTGTTCCTTCTCTTCTTTCCCCACATTGGTTATCCCTCTTCATATGTTTGCTTTGCCAATTGTGACTATAAATGTTTTCATCTACACAGGGCCACTTGAGTAGATTGTCGGGAAACAGCAACAAAACTTATCATCATTGTGGATCTGGAAACGGAACAGGTTTTCAATAATAGATAACTTGGAAGTATAGTATGCGTGTAGAATAATATGAAACATATATCACAAGAGATACTCTTTTGACTTATATTTTTTATATATTAATAAAGTTAGTTGACTTGGTACATTTTGCAAATTAAGTAACGTTTATTATAATAATGGCACAAAAAGCATAATGTCTGAAATAGTTATTAGTATAATGTTGGTACATTCTAGTGACTAATTAATAATATGATACATGAAAACATGTTTTGCAAACACACCACCACCTGGTACTTTGTACCCATAAAGCATGTTATGTATTACACTATCAGAGAAGGCATAATATCCTTGGTGTATATTATTTGACCCTTGGCATATGCTAGTGAAATAACTAATAAACAACATGAAAACATATTTGTCAATGACAATAATGCAAGTAATAAGCAAAATAATGCACTATTGCCACATTCATAAACATGTCTATTAGTCTTTGGCAGGTCAATGTAGTCTATTGTCGTAGAAAGTGACCGCTTCATCATGAATTGCAACATACTGCAAACATTTGCGAACGTCTTAAAATTTATATTTTTTAATTAGTGCAGTCAGGCGCGGCTCGTGGATTTTGACATAAGTATGGCTGCATACGAGAGAAGGAACACTTATCTACCAATAAAAGGAGGGTGGTCCGGGGGTCGTCCCTCGGAAAAATTTGGATTTCAACGTGCAAAACGGTACTATTTTAACTGATCTCGTGTCTAAACATTGAATATACTTTTGGTAGATTTATTAATATTTTTTAAGAAACATTCTATTAAGGGCTCTACCTAGTCCATAGTCGAGGAATTCAAGCAACGTTTCAAGCAGTTACCGTTAATTCCATTTTCTCAAACAGTTGAAAACATTTCAAGGTACCAAAATTCGCGAAATCCACAAAATTATTTTAACTTATTTAGAATGCCTTTGTATTACTGCAATTTTTTTAGAACGAAATTCACAAAATCCACAAACAAAATATTTATAAATATAACGTACAATTGGACTACTGTTTTGAGCACTTGAAGCAGCAAGTAGTTGGAGAAAAACAAGGGTAGCTACGTGGAAAGTTACGCCAAGTCGAAATCACATCAGAGAATGCTGTCCAGACATCGGATTGACATCATAGCTAATTTGTTTTCAAGGATCACAAATCACAATGTTTCAAGTTTAAAAAACTGCACCGTTAATTTAATGCACTATAGTTCGTGTTTTCTTTTACACTTTTAAACTTTACTACATCACAATGTATTTCAAGATTAAAATATTAAGTCAAAAACATGTTTTAACTAAATGGTCACTTAACTAACGTGTCACTTGTACGAGAATTTCATTCGTCGTTCTTTTCTTAGAACAAATTTCGTAATAACTTGTTATAAAGTGCTCCCTTTATCGTAAACGGCCTATATAGGGTAACGGCCATACGCAAGGAGGGAGGTTAGAGACTTCAAACGACTTTTACAAATATAATACATAATTAAAATATAAAGAAACAAAAATATAACTCGTAAGACCTAAATATTAAAAGCCGCCTAAATATCTCAATCAATTCAGTGAAGTAAAGAATTAGAATGGTAAATTCTAACGGTAAACCTACTACTAAGAAATAGGGTTGTGCGATATTGCGATATATCGCATGCGATGCAATATTTTTTTTAAATATCGCGCGCGATATTTTTTATGCGATATATCGCGCTGCGATATCTGCGATATATACCGTGCTGCGATTTTTGCGATTTATATCGCGCTGAGATATCTGCGATATATATCGCGCTGCGATTTTTGCGATTTATATCGCGCTGCGATATCTGCGATATATATCGCGCTGCGATATCTGCGATTTATATCGCGCTGCGATTTTTGCGATTTATATCGCGCTGCGATTTTTGCGATTTATATCGCGCTGCGATATCTGCGATTTATAGCGCTCTGCGATTTTTGTGATTTATATCGCGCTTCAAACTATATAGGTGCAATTTTTGCAACACAGCATAAATTGCACTGTGATATTTTGT
>PNEQ01090995.1:0-19068 GCA_003012365.1 Medauroidea extradentata | reverse complement strand
CCCCCCCCCCCTTTTTAAATTCTTTAAAAATATACATTCGCCTCCCCTAACACCAAATGCTAGATCCGCCCCTGGTTTTAAGCCGGATTCACACGTCCACAGATCGTCCAGAACATACAGAACAGACAGTACAGATGACCGTTCATGCATATACAGATCTTCGGTGTACCCATGATTCAATTCGTTGTTTATACTGGGTTGTGTTTACATGTGAAGTTGCGTTTGTGGGTGTGGCATTTAATGAAATATTTTTAACTTTTAGCACGAGAGAGCTTTATGCACCTATCAACAATCATTTTGCATGTATTTGTGTGATAATTACATAATTCGTAATCTAATACGACATAATTCTGTGGTAATTATTGGAGTAGTGCAAATGAGAAGTGACAAGTGTTTTTACCGACTTCACTTAAATTTATACTTGTGTGTCTTATTAAATAAATGTGATGGAGATGGGAATCAAAATTTTCGATAAGTTTATTTGTGTTTAAAAGCAAATATATAGCTTTCGAAAAGAAGACACTCAAAGCAAAATTTCTAGTGTGTCGGCAAACTAAAGAAGCCTCCATACGAAAGTTTGCACCAGCAGTTTTACGTCAGGTAAGTCATGTCCTTTTTTCTTTCAGTTTATTGCGAAATCAAGCTTTTTTTTTAGAAGAATATAAACTTTACATAGTAGTGTTAAGATTCGACACAAACAGATCAGTCCTGATATTCACTAGCCTAATTTTGTGGGTGCCTACATTCAGTCAAGTCATAGTGGGAATATAAATAAAATCTAGTTATGAGTAGGCATATCTAAAGAATATGAATAGGCTAGTTTTTAAAATTTGTCAAAGAAGGGAAACTGAATACAACTGAAGGAGACAGACAAATTTAAAATTGTATTGATGTTGTAAGTTACAGGTTTATGAGTTCAGTTATGTTAGTGTTTCAAAAAGAACTATAGTAAGTTAAAGGATCAGGTAAAGCAATGGGTAGCAGGGTGGGTGAAGGATAAATGGAGAAGACAAGGGCAGGCTGGTTAGAATGAAGGGAACATTTGGCCATCAGTGTTGTTGAAGGAACTGGAGTGGAACTCATTGTTCGAAAGGAGAGGAGTGGTAAAGCTGGTCAGGATGTACAGAGGGGTAAACTAAAAGGGAGGTTAGGGTATGTTAGGCTGCCTATTAACTAAGGTAGAGTAGGAGAATAGAGAATAATTGTGAAAAGGTTCAGAGCAGAAGAGGGCGGGTACTAGTTTATGCTTAGGTTGGTGAGGGAGTGGAATTTGCTGTAGGAGAAGCAAGCGAGGGTGGTTAGAAGGTTAAGGAGGGGATTGGTAGGTGGTTTGATGTGTTCACAGCTTTTGTTAGCTAAAAAATCTTATTATTATTGTAACACATCCAAAACAATGTTGTGTATTGTTTTACAGAGTTAATTTTTTACTGTTTCAGGAAAACAACTGTCGGAGTATTTCCCATACCCTTATAGCGTACCATTTGGTTTACAGGACGACAACAACAAGTATTATTTCTTCGTAGAGGTATAATAGGAGGGTAACCAGAGACTCATCAACTGTGCTACCGCTGTCAACAACTAGTCCTGAACTGCAGCTTCCTGAAGAGTTGTTGTGGAATTGTAGGTGTATGTGGTAAACAAGGTTGTGTGCAAAGTGCTCAGTCTGCTTCTGTGAAGTTATACAACATTAGTTAAGTGAGTGGAATATGGCGAAGACGGCTGTGTTTCCTACTGCTGCATTATAAGTTATCGTCGAATTGCAGCACGTAAGTAGGCCTCAGTACTTAGTTTAGCTAACTTCAGTTCCAACGAATTTTTTTTTTTTGCATCAAGATACAAGTCAAGTTTTGTGTTAATTAAATGAGTGTGCATTTGGAAGGGTGGATTTTCCCAACTTATTACAGGAATACAAAATTCAATAGTTAATTTTTGGAAAAAAATATATAAAATACTAGATTTTTGTCTTCTATACCTAGCAGTTGTCATTACTGAGTAAATAAATTTGACACGTCTAAAAATGTTGCTGGTTTTATAGCTATATTTGAACATAAAAGCCACCATGTGGTAAAATAAACATTAAATTATTAAGAAATGTTTATCTACTTTGTCGTAAACATTTTCAGAATGTTTTTGTATATTATGATATGGGCTACTGATTTTAATATGCCTGAACTGTACGTTTTCATTTTTTTCAATAAATACTTTAAAATTTATCTCCCTCGATTGTGAAATGAATGTGTTATTTTTTTGAGACGAAAAACAATGTGTGATTATTGTTCATCCAAGTAGGCCTATGTCGTGGAGCCGTGAGACACTGGACCACTGTTTTCAAGGCAAGAGCTGTAGCTTCAACGTTGTTTTTTGTTTTGTGTTAAGGAAAAATGTTATTAAGTTACTGTTGTTGATGTGTGTGTGTCTTTTTCAATAATTTACAGTAAATAGGTAACCTAATACTGTATAAGTATTGTGTGCTGTTTTTCCAAGACAAACTTTCTTATCTGATTTCCACCAATCCAAAAGGTTAGAAATGTGAATTCCTCTGACACTATAAGATCTTAGAAATTTAACACTGTTCATCCTGTTACACTGTCAATTTATGTTATCAAGAGTTTTAGTAAAAATCTGGGTTTGAGTAAAGTGATTGTTACTGAAAACTGCCTCATCACAGTTACAATACGTGAATAGTAAAGAATACAAAAAAAAATTAATTCAAATTTGTGTGTCTGAACTTGGGGTACTTACTTTATCCTTAGCAAATGTGTAACTGGCACACACTTTGTATAGGTTTGAAAAGTAAATAATTGCGGTGTTCCAATGAAAGTAATATCCAAAATAATTGAAATGTGCACATTCAGCTATCTAACAAGCATCATTGCCAAGTGTGTAGTGCAGTAGTCAACAGTCAGACCTAGATTTATGAGATATATGTTTTCTTGCTCACATGTGATGCTTGTGCTACTGTGTTACAAAATAGGTTCTGTTATCCTTCAGTTTGAATTACAATGTAAACTGTTTATGAGCTATGTGCACGTGTTGATAAAAATAAACTTAACTCATTTTCAAACCATTCAGTTCAATAATGATAACATGCAAATTAATGCCTACAAATTAAAAAAAAATACTGTTGAAATCATCAATTTCATTTATGCATTCAGTGGTCCACTGCAACGTTCTTCTCATATAAATGTTGTTTCCTAGTTGACGCCCACTGTAACACTTACAGTACTTAGTATTACTGTACACACCTTGCGAGTACAGCTGTTTATCTGGTAAGTGTAGGTATGGTAATTTTTTCCATTTGTGACAGTCACAAAATAACAGGTAAGTGCAATACTGCTGCAAGAGAAATTTGAAAACTTCAGAACAATGTTTGGCTAATTTTTTAAATTATTACAATTTGTTGCAGATTTCTGATTTCAGCTTTGTACCTTCCATACACGTAATTGAAAAAGTTATAAAAGAACTTATATTTTTGCAGCTTTGTAGAGAATTGAAGTGTGTGTGGAGGAAAACTGAGTAGGGTAAACAGTCTATTTTTGGAAGTATTTGATGTATTGGATTTGACTGGTTGAGTTGGTAACAGTGAACAGACAATATATGTACCTACGGTTGTGCTGCAAAGTGGGCACTGAACTGAGAGATAAAAGAAATATTGTACTGTAAATAAGGTGAATAGAAACAACTTCAGAGCAAAATGTTAGGTCATGAAGAGAACTTAAAATGTAGCAAAATTTTATTTGAAAAAAAAAAGTGTAAGCTAGGAACTTGTTTTTAATTTTGTTCCTATTCACCCAGTTTTACGGTACTGCATTATGGTACAGCCAATGTTTGAACATGTGGTAGCAGAGTGTGATCTGTATGTGGAAGTGTAGGTGCAAAGAAGCTCAGAAAAATATTGAATGGTATGTGGTAGAGTACGCAGGGGCAGGGTAGAGAAGAAGGTAACTATACACTATCTGTAATGATGAAGGAACTGAAATGGAGCACATTGAGAACTAAAAAACAGTTGATGTAAACAGTTAGCAGGTGTGCTAAAGGATCTGGTTAATGCAGTTGTTGAGGAGAAGCAGGCATAGCTAGAGCTAGACAAGGGCAATGATGTGGGTGATGAATAAATGGAAGAGGCAGGTTCAGTCTGGTGAGGTGGAAAGGAACTTTAGGCCTAGGGTGATAAACAGGGAGGGAAGATGGGGCAGTTTGGCCTGCAAACTATGGGAAAATGTAGCAAAAGCAGAAAATGCAGAGGGTGTGAAGAACGGAGAGGTGTTGACAGTCAATGCTGGTGAGGGAGTGGAATGCACTGCGGGAAGAGTTTGTGGCTATGAAGGAGGTTGGAAAGTTTAGGAGGAAACTGGAGGATTGGTGCTGTGAGGATGGGGAGTTGTCTGATCACCACTGGGCTTTAGCCCAGTTGTGAGTGTAAAATGTATTATAATAATAATTATTATGAATGGAGAGGGATGGACAGGGTTAATTGTTAGCTGACTAAGAGAGGGTACAGGGAGATGGGAAACAACAGTGAGAATATTGAAGGGGTTTGGAGGAGAACGTAGCAGTGTAGGCTTGCAGAGTACAGTATATTGTAGTTTATTACATCTATCAGATATTTTTGTGTACATCTTTGAATGAAGATATTGGTTTGTTATTTATTTAGTTTTATTAGCCTCCTCATATTTCCAGTGCATACCAGAAATGAATGTTTAATAGTGTGAATTGATGATTGAAAAGGGCTGGAAAT
Source organism: Medauroidea extradentata (assembly GCA_003012365.1). NCBI lineage: Eukaryota > Metazoa > Arthropoda > Insecta > Phasmatodea > Phasmatidae > Medauroidea > Medauroidea extradentata. The sequence continues at coordinate 14,330 of PNEQ01090995.1, read as the reverse complement.
TTTAGAAATAGTATTTTATAGGGGTAGAGTAATCTCGCCAGTGACCATTTGCATTTATTTTTTTATGGAATAGAAATTTTAAGGACCTGGGAGCTGAGAAGTAAGTGATAAGGTCAAATGAACTTGCCACTGGGTGGCCACCGAATTGTAATTGATGTTTTCATTAGTTATCTTGTTCAATTTCTCTTCCCCATTCCATATTTGGCTGTATTATGCATGTATGTTATTGCTTTATCCTGTCACCTGTACTTAAGAAGCATTGATTTGGCAGTAACATTTAAATTACTGGTGATCAAAAAGACAGTTTGTGATATTAAGCCTTACAGTTTAAGATTATTTTTACAGGAAAAGTAGGTTAACATTTATTTTGCACGAATAAATAGAGTTGTACGACAGTAAACAGACCGATCTACTACACTCTGAACATTGCTTTAATAACTACAGTAGAGACATTGAACACCTCCGACACCATTAAAATACGCCGCAAACGATTAGGAGACGATATGAAATCCTACACAATGCTCACGAACATAACATGAGTGTACTGATTAACATTGCATGTTTACAAATTAAAACTACGAGTGTCTCGCACAGACGCGGAATGTATTTAATCGAACTTATAATTGCATGCATGCCGAAAGTATTGCTGGTTTCCTGTAGTTTCTTGCTGACATGTTACACGTCGTAATAATCACACGAACTTACATTGAGGAACAGAAATTAATTTAACACGAGTCAATAAATTGTCGCCATTACACACTATATCATCAACAAGTTGAATTCTGGGCAATATCTGCATTGTCCGCATACAGAAAAGTCGGGATGAGCTCAACTTTTTCTGTACAGCTCGTCCGGAAAAAATCAAGCCTTCTGATTGGCTGTTCGGTTTCTGGATAGTCCGGATCTGCATGAACTGTGGACGTATGAATCCGCCTTTAACATAGAAGAAGAGCACAGGTCCATAGAGGAAGTAAAGTATTCAAGACTTAAGAGTAACTATAGGGTATAGGGAGTGTCCTCTATACAGCTGCATACGAAATTGTGTGTTCAACATGTGTCACGTGACTTTAGTGAAATATGCGCGGGAGATTTGAAATAACATTGAGAGAAAATATAATAATTGCTTAGTAATCAGAACCATGTTAGGTTATTTTGGTACCATATGAACTAAGGAGAGCATACAACCATATTATCGCATGGTACAATTGCGTAGAAATTTCAGAACGACAAATGTAAACAATGTCTGCCACATTACTGTTTTCCTTAACCCAGCTATTTTTAGTAAAAAGTAAATATTAGCTACGTACTTACTATAAGGTTTTGAACCGAGATCTTAGTGACACTACATGACTAAATATATATTCTGGAAGGTACGCTATGAGTTTCAAACAACATGACTGCATTTTAACGCCGAGAAAACATAAATAAACGACACCAAACTCTCGAGACCATGTTGGACACACATTTGTGACGTCATGCTCCCTCTACTACATATTACCTCTATGATTCAAGAGTGGACACGGCCATGTTAACCAACGAGCCACTAAAAAAGGGGGATCATTCACCGGCAACTTCGGAAACAAAAACTTTTAGTTTACATATTGGAAACAAAAATACGTTATCTAACCTCCTGTTCAAATTTTTTGGGAGAGTATAACATTTGTACGCCCGTTTTGCACGTGAATTAACAGAATCACAATTAATTGTAGAAGAGGGGTACCTCTTGATCTTCCCAATTATATAAAATTCAACAAGAATTATTCCACAAATACAAAAACAATTTACGATTCGTAACCATCACGAGCAGCCCGAGCAGTCACGAGGTCGCGAGTCTCATGGTAGACAACTTAACCGAAAAGTTATTCTAATTGAAAATGTATATTACTATAAATAAATAAAAATATAACATATATGCAATAAATGCTTGACACGCTAGTATCATAAACCACTAAACAGTGTATTTATATTACACATAATGTTTATTTCGTAATATTGTCGGTGCATGATGCCCTTCAATTAGTGGCCCTAGCCGCCCTATAGACCAGTTCGCATTGACGTCACGGCAATGCTTCTGTCTCACATTAAATTTTTTGGATGACCAAAACAAACTGTTTTGCTTGTTTGTGGAGTGGTAGTGGTAATTGTGTGAAAGATATTTACAATTGCCGTCAAATGTGAAGCAGTGGAAATGACAGTGAATTTAGTGTGTATTTTTACTGAAATAGTGTTACTGTACATAAAGATGTGAAAGATATTGGTCAGTATTTCTTTCTAGAAATGCCAGTGTTGTGCGCTGTGTATGGATGCTCTAATAAAAGCAAAGGAAATATCAATAAATCTTTCTATAGATTTCCCGCAGTTTTGAAGTCTGCAAGCAAGAAGAAACTGTCTGAAAGAAGACGATCCTTATGGATACAAGCTTTAAGGCGAGTAGACATTACGGAAGAGAAATTGAAGTATACGAGGATATGCTCCGATCAATTTCTATTAGGTAAGTTGTGCATGGTTTCATTAAAGTTAGGCTACACTTTTCTGAATCCAGTGGTATTTATTGAGTTTAGCTATGTATGTATAAAAAGAAATTCCCAATGTTAGGCAATTTTAAATAGGAATTTTTTCCCATTCCATACCTCGAATTATTTTCAGTTTCATTTAACCTGCGGTATGAACTGCCCCATAGTGAAGACTGAAATTTTGGGGTAAATATCATATAAACAGATGGAGGAAAATGTTAAAATTTTACCCTTTTGGCAGTTCTTTGAGGTTTTACATACTTTTTACAATTTATTACAGCACAATTTTCTAGGTCTACATAGTCCTCCAAAACTATTTATTTTAGAGGTATCGTTTGTTAATAAAAAATTGTTCCACAGTGGTTTTGAGTAATTCTATGTAAAATAATTTCCTTTCATTAGTTTGTGATATATTAGGTTAGCTTAATAAGTGGAGGAGAGTGGAGCGGCTGGTAAGGATGTTTAAGGTGGTGAGGGTTTCACAACTGGGTGACAAGATACGGAGAGGTTTAGTCAGGGGAAGGGGCGATCATGTGTGGAAGATACAGAGGGTGGGAAAGAGGACAGAGAGAGGAAAAAACACTATGATGATGAGAACGGTGAAGGATTGGAATGAATTGGCGAGGGATGTGGTTGAGGTGACGGGAGCGAGGGAGTTTAGGAAAAGGTTGATGGGGTCGGAAAATTGAGAAGAGGTAGATTAAGCAAATCTTGCCACAGGGCTGAGGCCCAATTGCAAGAAAAAAAAAACCTAACTGTAAGTTTCATTAGGTTATCTAAACTAAGTAAACAATTCTTGTGTAGGACTACTTAAAATCATTGTAGAACCATATTTTTTACATACTTTTGAAGAAACTAAGTAACCTAGGTGTCAAGGGCACATCCTTAAATGGAGAGGCTGGTGGTGAAATTTGTGGTGGATGTGATGGATGAGAAGAACTGGTTGCAGGAGTACCGGCATAAGTTTAGTAGCGGCTAATCGTGTGAGACCCAGCTGACTGGGCTTTTAGAAGACCTCGTGCAAGCTGTAGATTAAGGGAAGCAGGTTGACGCCTGCTTCATAGATTTTGAGAAGGCATTTGACAAGGTACCACATGGAATTTTAATGAAGAAAGTGGATGAGCTATTGGATGACAAGTGGGTGGTAGAGTGGATAAGTGACTTCCTTGAAGGAAGGAGTCAGAAAGTGAGAGTGGGGAGCACCTTGTCGAAGTAAGGAATAGTAACGTCAGGGGTACCACAGGGAAGTGTGCTGCATCCCTTGTTGTTTGCTGATGATTGTGTATTGTGTTCGGAGGTAGGTGAGGGAAACAGCTTGTAGGTGGACATTAATTGGATATTAGAATGGACAGCAGCTAATGAAATGAAGATTATTGTAAAAAAGACGAAGGTGGTGAGATTTACTAGGAAGAAGGTAAAGAGCAGGGTCAGGTACAGATGGGGAGAGTATGAGATAGGAGAGGTGAAGGAATACAAGTACTTGGGAGTGGTATTACGTGAAGACTTTGGATGGAAGGGACAATTAGGAAAAGTGGTTTCTAAGGGAAGAAGGGCCCTGGGAATGCTGGGAAGGGTCCTGAATGTGGACAGTGGTGGGGTGAAAGAGAAAGCATGCATCACAATGGTACACTCAATGCTGGAATATGCAGCAGCAGAGTGGGATCCTTACAGCACAGGAGAGGTGCAGGAGCTGGAGAAGGTTCAGAGGAGGGCAGCAAGATGGGTGAAGGGCAGATGAAGAAGGCAAGGGCAGGAAGGTAAGGATGAAGGAAACTACAGACCGTCAGTGATGATGAAGGAAATGGATTGGAGTACTTTGAGGAACAGGCGAAGAGTGGAGAGGCTTGTTAGGTTGTTCAAGGTGGTGAGGGGTATGGGGGGATGGGGAAGGTTAGGTACCCCAATTGATCAGAGGTGATTACAGAGGGAGAGGGAACAACAGTGAGAAGCTCCAGAGAATTTGGAGGAGGACAGAGAGGTGTAGGTAGTCGATGATAGTCAGGTCGGTGAGGGAGTGGGACGTGCTGAGGGAAGAGCTGGTGAGGGTTGAGAGTGTGGGACAGTTCAGAAGGGGTCTGGAGAGAGAGTGAGTGGGAGGATGTGGACTTGCCACCGGGCGATAGCCCATCTGCAAGGATCTATTATTATTATAAGTCCTATCTTTGTAACAGGAAGCAAATTGTAGAAATAAACAGTGACTGTATAAAAACTATATCAAAATGGGGACTTATAAAAAGAAGCAATACACATATATTTTTTATTGATTTATATTCTTGCAACTGGGCCTCAGACCTGTGGCAAAGATTGGTTTAACCTACCTCTTCTCAATTTCTTGACCCCATCAAACACTTCTTAAAATCCCTTGCTCCCATCACCTTAAACCACTTCCCTCCCCAACTCATTCCACTCCTTTATCGTTCGCACTATCATTGTGTTTTTTCCTCTCTCCATCCTCTTTCCAACCCTCTGTATTTCCCACTCATGATCATCACTGGAGTTGATCGTAGAGCTTCCTGTAGACCCTATTTTAAAGCTCACCAAATAAAAACATTCTACACTGAATATGCCATTCATACACTTAAATTGATCAAAGGAAATCCGAACAACTATAGAACGAATGAAGAAGAAGTGCACACAAATTAAGGGTAGGCCCTAATCCATCATAACAGCTCGCTCTTTGGAAAAAGTCTATTCTACTCAGGCCTGAAAATGTACAACAATCTACCTAAACAAGTTACTTCTGAAATGAATTTGATATACTAATAAAAACATATTTGAAAATTAGTATATAAGTTATATAATGTTCAAGAAATGAAGGAATATATCCAGAGCCTTTATGATATTAATTTAAAATCATGTAACACAAGCTAATGCAAATAGTCGATATTCATAAACCATAGTCTGATTGTGTGTATAAATTGTGATTGTGTAATCAGTAAGTAGGCTCATGGTATGTTATGTAACATAGATGGCTTGCTATGTAAGGGTACATATTAAAGTGAGTTAAGTAATCTGACTTGTAACTTCAGTAGTGGTAATTAAGTGTATAGGACCACACAGTGAAATAGACATACATTTGTTTAATGTATAGTCAACACTGCTCATACCAACATTATATTAATCATAATATCCTTCACTACAAAGTTTTACTTTTAATTTTATGCCAATCGTTGTACGTATTGTACAAATTGTATCTAGTAGAATTATATAATCATAATTTCATGTATTTCGTAACAGTTGTAACCATGCTTACAAACTAGCCCTATATTAAGTGAGTATATTGAGTGATGTAAAAGAAATAAAAAACTATACCTCTAAAACAAATAGTTTGGCCGGTATACAATCAGTAACTACCCTCCACATTTGCTGCAACTTCTAGATAGGTCTAAGTACGGTAGTTTTTTTTTTTTTATAACAGGTGTAAGATTTTAAAATGTTGAAAATAAACCTACCTACAGTCACTTAACTCTGAGATTAACTCAGAACATCATTGAAAAATACCTGTAACTAAATTAGTCAAACTTGCCATTTGTAAAAAGAGAGTGTCTAGTAAATGCCATGGTGCAAAGGGCTGTGAAGCCCAGGCTTAAAAAAAGGGGGTAGAAAGAAGGGAATGAAAATGGGTCGAAAGCAACAAAATGAACTAACATGTGAATTAACAGCATGTTTGAAAATGGACTGATGAATCAACTGGTGTAGCCTATGTCCCCTTTTCCAGTTTTTTTAATTATTGCATTTATCGCGCTACCTTGGCAAATTCATCTGGCATTATTGCAGCATTTGAAAGAACTATGATTTACTTACAATAAGTTAGAAAGTGTGGTTTTTCCCAAGTTAATTTTTTTTTGCTAGGATTCATCCTCTGAGTTTTCAATTTTTTTTTAATTTGATTTTCAGACTCGTACCTCCCTTAATATTCAGACAGTTGTTATTCCCTCGTACTTTTTCATAAGGAATAACCTGCTGGAATGTATTGGTCTTGTTCAAACTCATATTTAATAGTAGACCATATATGGTTTAGCTAAGTTAAAATTTGTTTCCATTTATTTTCAGGCAAACCATGTCCTCTGGAAGATGTCACTCATCCAGACTGGGTACCATCTCAAAAGTTGGGATATGAGAAGACTACCACTAATGATTCTTCACTGGATAGACATAGGAGAGCAATGAAGCGAATCACACCTCCAGTTCTGGTTCCTGTTCAGACAACCACATGTGAACAGCAACTTCACGAGGTTGACATAACACCAGCAAGCATAGAGGATATGGATGAAGAAATAGGGGACCTCTCTGCAAAAGTAGCCAGACTCACTGTAAAGTAGACCTATGTAGGTCTGATGTTGGTGTGCAAACTGACATTTCATTAGCAGATTTTGATAAATTGGAAAGTACATTAAATGAAACAAACCGTTCCCTTTATTCTGCAAGAGAAGAGCTAAATAATTTATCACTGTGTGAGAATACATTCAAAACTGGTGATGGTAACAGAAAAACACAGTTCTATACAGGTCTCCCTTATGTCCATACACTTATGCTGGTTTTCAATTTAGTTGCACCATTTATCTCCATTTCACAACGGTCATCCCTGTCAAAATTTCAGCAGTTTTTACTTACAGTAATGAAGCTGCGTCTGAATATGTTTTTCAGGGTTTGGGGTACAGGTTTAGTGTTTCCATGACAACAGCAACTGTAACTTTCCACAAGTGCCTCCATGTGTTACATGCTAGATTGCAGTAACTTATTGTGTGGCCAGAGCGATCTGCCCTCCAAAAGAGCATGCCGCAAATATTCTTTGATTGTTTTGGCAGAAAAGTAGCCATTATCATTGACTGTTTTGAAGTTTTCGTAGAAAAGCCTTCAAATCCACTTGCCAGTGCACAAACATGGTCAAATTATAAGCACCATCATACTGTAAAAATTTTATTGGGGATTTGTCCTCAAGGCATTATTAGTTACATTTCAGAAGTGTGGGGAGGACGAGCTAGTGACAAATACATTACTGAAAATAGTTATTTTTTAGATAAATTATTACCTGGTGATTTAGTGTTGGCTGACAGAGGTTTCCGATTTCATTTAGCAGAAATTAAAGTTCCTCATTTTACAAAAGGCAAAAAACAGTTGTCACATGTTGAAGTTCAAGAAACACGCCAGATAGCTAATGTTAGGATTCATGTTGAGCGTGATATTGGAAACTTAAAGGAAAAGTACACAATTTTAAGTGGAACATTGCCTATGTCAATGTTGCAGAATCAAACAGATGGGGTCAGTGATATAGACAAAATTGTTACTGTTGTGTGTGCTGTAACAAATATATGCCCTTCAGTAGTACCATTTGATTAAAATTTAATGTACACAAGCTAAAATTGGAGGGTAGTGTGAAATTGAATATAAATGTGACATACTGCTTGATGAAACTTTAAGGCCAGTCTTTATGATGCATTGGCTTCTAAGGGAATTCAGTTCTAAATTTGGACAAAGATATTTGTCTTTTTTTTTTTTCTTCAACCTCAAATATTTTTTTATCAAAGATAAGTCATCTAGATATTTGAACTCTTCAAATATATTTTTTAATGTTTAAACTTGTTTTTCAAAAATCTATGGCTTGCATTTTACAGATCAAGATGTCTTTTAAGAAAAGTCTTTCGTTGACAAAACTACCACAAAAATTGACTTCAGATATTTCTCCGAATTTAGCATTGAATTTCCTATATACTGGTTCGTGTAGCTTGAACGGATGTGCTCCATGTGTTTTCGTATATTGTACATTATTCTCTCATTTCTCTCGTGCTGTCTGTGTAATTAGTCCTCAACCACCATTGGTTTACATGAGATCCTGCATTTTTGTCAAATGTGCATTATTTTCTCATTTCACTATTGGTCTTTGCACAACATGTAACTGAACAAATATGTCTTCTGATAGCTTGCTACCAGTTCAATATGTATAGCACCAGCAGTATTGCATAACTTCCCTCCTTCTAGTAGCAGCCGTTCAGAACAATCTGCCCTTACTTTCCTCTTCACAAAGCTACGCAAAAATATTTTTTTGTTTAGCATTCACTTTAAACAAATATTTTTCAGGTTCACTAACTGTAAAACAACTGCAACTGTCAAAATTTACTTAAGTTATATGTAAATAGAGAATGCTATCTTTACGATTTTAAAAACATAATGAGTTAAAAACATGTAGGGCATAGTACAAAATGAAGTACTGATTGATTTGGCACAACTATAACATTTTGGACTCACATTTGGGAGTATGTGACTGTGAAGATACCAATTCGGACCATCGCAATTTTTTTTACATGCTATCCATACATCAGTCCAGGCAAATTTCTGTGTCTCCTTAATGAAGGTCATCATTCAGCATGGTCCAACTGCTGGTCTGTTTTCTTTAGCCTGCAATACTATTGGTGTGAATTTACTGTGCTGAATTAAATATCTCAAATATCTTTACGCAGTTTTTAGTTTCTGTTAACTTATTGTTAAACTCATATTTTTTCTATCCAACATATAATTGGCAATTAAGTTAAATTTTATTAGTAAACTAGTAACAGTGCATGAGCTCATGTCACTGGTTTCCCATAGCTGTAGATTGCTTTGGCTACGTTCAGATCATATTCCACACATAGTGGGTGATTATGTATGTGTACATGTGTCTACTTATATATATATATATATATATATATATATATATATATATATATATATATAGACACACAATATACACATACATACACAAAGTGCTGATCGGGCTTCACAGTAGAAAAATTCTGATACAAATATGTTTTGTTGTGCTTACGATCACTGGTTTAATATGGAGGATGTGTTTATGTTAGTACAGTCTATGTTTATTCTTGTGTATGTATTTGCATAAGAGTTTTTATTTGTGAAACTTTCCAAATTTATAGAACACTCTTGACCGTATTTTGTGCTACTACTGTGTCCATGGCCCCATCTGGGTGTAAATATATACAATCCTTATCTGTTATAGTTACATAAAAATACTAATTTGACAAGATTATTTTTTATACAAAGAGGTGATTTGAAGTTTCATCCTTCATGTACTTGGAATTGACAATTCATTGGGATACTAAAATCACTTTAGATGGTTGAATTTAGGGTAATTTACCTTACATCTATGTTTATTAGCACATGTTGCTATTACAGATATCTTATTCAAGTGGGAAGTGAGATATGGTTTGTCAGATGTCATGAATGTTATTGTAAGTATTGGTTTTAACATTTAATAATTGCAAAATAGCACAATGCATGGATCTCAAATTTCTTACAAGTTGTTTGTTAGTGTTTCCTAATTTTAATGTTGGTGGAAATTCACAGCTATTATTCCTAAGTCTTGCTTTTGAGTGGAATTTATATTTGATCGTATTGTATTCACAGTGTGTGTGTAATATAATATATGTGTGTGTGTATATATGTGTGTATATATAGTACTTAACTCTCGACAGGGTAAAAATACATCCTGCAGTAATACACAGTTCTGGAAAAAATTATTATTCACTTTTAGATGTGTGTGTGTTGCTGCTATGTATGCATTTTATGTGAATATTGAGCAGTGTGTATATAAGTTTATCCTTTAGGCAGATGTAATTTTAAATCTAATGTGATTTGTATGTGTACAATTGTGAAGGTGTATATTTTGAACTAATTTGGTTACTATAAATATTTAGGAATTTTAGTCCTTAGAAGTATTTTTAATATTTGCTGATATTGTAATGGTACATATTGACAAACCATCTTATTCTTAGATTGCAGTACAGAGCTTATGGTGCATGCTGTTGCCAGATCGCTGTCATGTTATGAAAGTTAGGTGTATTTCTTTGGGCTTCTAAATACATGAATGTTAAATTATTTAGTTAAAGAAGTGATATCATTGAAAGTCTAACATTAGGAACAATCAGTTATGATTCTCTATTGAATACCTATTTTTACAATGATTTGAAGTAAGACACTATTCCCACCTGTATTCATTAATAAGAATCAATAAGAATAATAGATTTTTCTACTTAAAGATCTACAAATCATTACACATATTTTCTGACTCAAACTTACAGATGGTACCATGCTGCTGCAGTTTTTCTAAGGGTGTAAATGGTTCGTTCATGATGGTCACTTGCTTTGGAAGCTTCCGAGCATTGTTGACACTAATGTTTGTTAAAATAATAGAATATGTTCCATACAATATTTCATTCCCTCACTCGTAGCCTACTAATACATGTATACAGGTATTGTAATTATTACTGTATAGATCTCCAAACAAGAAGAAGTCCTAAACTACTGCTCATATGTACTTTGTCATTTGTTTAGTATTCAGTTAGGCCTAATGTAATTAGTCTTGCTTATTGTATGACTATAACATGATTTGCTCAGTTGCTTACAAATCTGATTTTTTTTTATTTTACAGTATTGCAACTGATCTGTAATTGAAAGTATGTAAAGTTTTATGCATTTTGTGAATTGAATAATTTATTCAACAAAAGTCAGCAACCCCCTTTATTTTTGTACTGCTTAACATCTTGTTGAAAGCGAGGTGATAAGAGATGGGTATCCATACAATTTTGAAAATTGAACCGACAAATACATCTGCAATCATGAGTATATGTGTTATTACAGAGGTCTGTGCCAGCCGATTTGAAAAAAAAAAAAAAATGCATGTCGTAGTGGGCATGTGTCATTTTTCCCTTCCCTTGCGAGACAGAATCTAATTCAGCAAAGATAAAACTGATGTTTATCAACACAGCGACCATTTGTCTATACAAGTAAAGCAGCACATATTTTTGCTTGTGGCTTTCCAAGGCTATGCACATGAAAACTGTAGGAGCCATAATGGTTGTGCTGATTTTAAAAAGCAAAATTAATTTTATTATGAATAAAGGTATGTGAAAATTGCAAATTGCTATACATGCGAAATATATGCAACATTTTGAGTTATTTGCGAAAATCTGCGAAATGACGACTTATTTACGAAAAACACCTAACTTTTGATAGGCTTCAAAGACGTGTTGATTATTGTGACATACCGTAGGCAGTCACTATTTAATTTCAAGAAAATGATGGCATAAGTTATGATAAACATGGATTTATCTAGCAATTACATGTTAATACTGTGGTTAAGTAAACTAAAATAAACACGCTATGTTAACATACGTCCGTGCACATTTTTCAATGGTCACTGTTTACAACATGGCGGCATTCAGTTACAACGGGTCGTAAAGTAACTTCGTGAACGGTGTAACGGGAAGTGTAGCAGAACTATCAATTCGCCTCTTCCGCTTCCATAAGCACTCCTTTTCATTCTCTGTCTTCCTCTCAAAGTTACAATTACAAGCATTCACAAAACCGCATCTGTTTCGCTTGAGGGTTGTAGGAACAAATATTTTCTAGAAAATCCAAAGGATAGCACTGCCTTCGCGAAGAGAACTTACTCCTACAGGTAAATGTGCAACACGCAAAATATGCAGATGAATCTTTCAAAGTCATGTATTTCACTGCGTGAAATATAGAATGAAGTTATGTAAATTTTCACATATATATCAAATATAAAAATTATGTTCGGTTGAGTATTTTCTTTACATTTACCCGTAACTCGAATATATATATATATATAATGAACACTGACTGACATATCAGACTGCAGCCCAAACCACTGAAACTAGAGGCGTGAAATATTTTGTGTGTGTTCCCCTCAGTTCGTAGGCCAGCATTAAGAAGGGATTTTTCGGAATTCGACCTCTAAGGGGAGAAAAGGGGTGAAATGTGTATCCGAAGAAACGTCGATAGAGCTCGAACCCAATGGCCTATCGTATTGATTTTTACTTTAATTGGACACACATAAAAATTTATATTAATCAATTTAAGGATTTTTCGAAATTCAACATTTAAGGGGGTGAAAAGACATTAAATGTGTTTCCGATTAACTATCGATATACATTGAATCCTTAGGGATTAAAGCGTAGGTATTCACTTCAAAATGTCGCTTATGTAAATACCCATAAAGAGTTTTAGTTTTTTTTTTTAATTCGACTCCCAAACAGTAAAAAGGGACAAATTGTATTTTTTATGAATAGTCTATATCACTGAAACACAATTGACTATCATCGTGATTTTCACTTCAATTGGTTACGTAGCCTAATGACTAACTTAGGACTCAAAGTCGTTTCGAAATTTGATAATTAAGGGGGTGAATTACGTGAAATGTGTTTTCGATTATTCCTCTATATCTATCGAACCAATCGAGATATCGAAGTGTTTTTTGCTTTAAATTGATGCTTATTTAAATTTCTAAACACCATTTATATACATTTTCCGAATTCTGCTCCAAAGAGGTAAAAAAAGGGTAAAGTTTGTTTTCGATTCACAATATATATCCCATTGATTTTTATATAGCAGCGTGATATTTGTTTAAGATTGGTGCTTACTCAAATACCTTAATAGAAATTTAACGAATTTTCGAGATTCATCACCTAAGGAGGTGAAAAGTGGTGAAATGTGTTTTTAAATAATCGTCGATATATCTTGAACCCAACGGGCTATTGTGATCTTCACGTTCAAGAGACACCAGTTAAGTATTCTAAAACGTGATTCAAGGGTTTTCCAATATTCATTCTCTTAAAAGGTGAAAAGACCTGTAATGTGTTTTAGATAAATTCTCGATATCTATCGAACTCGTCGAGATATACAGTTAATTTTTGCTTCAGGATGATTAAAATTATGATCGCAAAACAGTTTTTACATTTTTCGAAATTCGAACTCTCAGTATTGTGCAGGGGCCATATGTGTTTTTTAATGAATAATCTATTTTGATTCGACTGAACCGGCTAACGTCGTTATTTGCACTTCAATTGGATACTTCTACAAATGTCTAAGATGTGAAGTTACAACATTTCGAAATTCGACACCCAAAAGGGTGTATGTTGTCGTTTAAAAGGGTTAATATTGATTATGCAGTTCACTTTCCACTTAGGTTCCTCGACAACATCAGCTTACATTAAACATCGTCTCACTAATCCCATGGTTGGATCTCCAAATACGTTTCCGCGAAACCTTTTCCCACAAAAACTTTCTAATGGCATTAAGAATTAAGACTCGCAAACACAACGATGACTTTCATAATGACATTATTTTGCTACTTGCCAGAGGATAACGACTCTGACGTAGTTGTGACGGGCTAACGAGAACTACCCAATAAACACACTTCGTCCATTGTACGTAAATAAAAGGTCTATACATCCATTTAAGGTTTACGTATTTTGTGTACATATTATATGCGTCGAATTTATATCCATTGTGTACATTATAATGTGAAAGTTATGTCACTGTATTTATATTAATGTGTAGACATATAATGTACGTACATTACATGTATTATTATTATACATACAATTAAGCTCCAGTTAGTTATGTATAATATATGTACACATAAGATAATTTATTTATGTTTACTGATGGACGTAAAATTAACATATAAGAGACATTTTAAATAAGTATGTAAATAACATATATAAAATGTCCACTTTTATATATAGATTTGACATCTCTTCAGCACCAAATATGTATGTAGACACATTAATGTATAATCTACATATGTAAGACATTCGATGCATTTTACCAACAGATAAAAGATGTCAATATTTTTATAAATAGTTTACATACTCTTATCGCCACACGTATATTTGTGAACATATTATCTACATATATCGGACGTTTAAATCAACATTTTGCCAACATATAAAAAATGTGTACATTTACATAGCATTTAGATCTCTTCAGTACGAAATATTAATGTACACACATTTATGT
>PNEQ01090994.1:0-19068 GCA_003012365.1 Medauroidea extradentata | reverse complement strand
TGGTTACTAATCGATGCGCTGGCATTCTCCGTGCTGAACACTCTGCCAGTAATACGAGTTGAGCTTGATTAGTCCTGCATGGTTACTAATCGATGCGCTGGCATTCTCCGTGCTGAACACTCTGCCAGTAATACGAGTTGAGCTTGATTAGTCCTGCGTGGTCGTGAGTAAAAGAACTTTATTCTTTTTAGTGACATCAAAATTTCACTAGGAGTATAGAACGCTTGCCTTGTATATTATTTTGTAGATTTATATACAATGTTTAGTAGTGCCTTAACATTTTATCATATACTAGAAAACAGCAAATTCAGCGTTTCTTCACAAATAATTGAACAGTGTGTGTGAGAGAGACGCGGCAATTTTAGTCATTTGTTGATATCTGCAGTTGTCTTGTCACACAGAATCCAACTTTATTACAAACTACGTCCATACGTGCCGCCGATTGCTAACACAGTTATCGAAATAAATTTATGTAAGCAAATGTTTCAAGGAAAAACAGATTTATTATATTTCAATGCCATTTTTTTCCTTTCGAAAATATACGCACAGCTAGGAAATATGCAAGCTTTGTGTATGTTTTGTCGACAGTCACAGCAGAAACTAAAGCATGGATGTTCAAGTTTATGAGGTTAATGAAAATACGAGTTGTAAAACTTACATGTTTACTTATTAAGACTAAAATGAGTGTAGCCACCGGAATACATCATAATTGTTAAATGAAAATAGACCACGTATCCTAATCGTGTTTAATGCAATACACATCTGTTTTATATTCCTGAATGTTCAGTACAAAAATTTTAAGGTTGCTTAATATAACCACTTTCGTTGTCGCTAAGCCATGCGTTAGTATACAAACACTATTTTAGCTGAACACTTCACTATATACACATTAAAAGTTGCAATAGCTTTTTTTTATCACCTTCCTATATTTTAAAATACGTTTTCGTTAATTAGCAGCAAGATATCCTTACTGTGCCCTATAATATGTTGCCTTTATTTCACGTGTAAAGCCCATGTGCTCTGCTCCAGTGCTGTCAATAGCTTTGTATGCCAACTTAATCTGAAATTTATATAGTTAAGTTTTGTTACACGTGTATTACAAAGTATCGAACATCACATTAATCAAATAATTAAATACTATGCCTAGGTTAAAAGTTTTACAAATGTTATTGTTGAGTAATACTGAAAATATCACAAGAATTTTGGCATTATAAATTCTGGAAGAAGTAAGTAAAAGGTAATTTGAAACAACACATTTACACATTTCCGTACTTCTTTAGTATTTATATTATCATTTGAAGAAATAACTATTCACACCGTGGATGTATTTTCTTGGAAGATTTTGAAATTTTTCTGTTTCCCTTTTTACGTATCGCATCTGATATGTAAAGAGGATCGCGTATTTCCACACTGCGCGTGTGTCTGGGATCCACCAGTTCTGGCAGCATGCAATGTTTATAAAACATTACAAGTTTGTTTTTCATGTTGTTTTCCCAGAATTTGTCATCTTTTTTAATTTTCATGGCCGTCATTTCCTTTTCACTCGACGTCCAGGTGGCAAATACACACAATTCTCTTTGGGTTATGTGAAGCTGGCCTTGAATTTGATAAAAATATTCATGAGTCTTATTCATAACAGCAGAATTAGTTTTATCCTGCGAGAACTTCATGTATTTCAACTTTCCTTCTTTCATTGCTTCTCTTACGTCCTTTCCATAGGCAGATGCAGGGCACCGAATTTCCACAATTGAATTTTCTCCAATTAGACCATCAGGTGTTGCGCCGAGAAAGGAATACTGCTTGCCTATGAAAAGAACCGAACGCTCTATAATTTGTACCCCCTCTTGCTTTGCCAGTTGTTTTATGGCAAGGGCTTCACATTTTTTCCCGTGTTCAAATGCTGGCACATGTAGTATATCCGAAGAGTAAATGATAGATTTCACAATATTCTTGCAGCTAGTTGTTGGTCTCATACGACACACTTTCTCAAAATTTGAAGCTGTCAGCATCTTCCGCCTAGTTTCGAGCCATTCACTGCTTCCTGCCTGAAGGATAGTCTCTCTTCTCTATTCGGCTACATTCATCATCAGTCTTCTCCAGGGACTTTAAGAATTTATTTTCTTCTTCTTTGAATACAGAATCAGGCAAGTCTGGAACTTGACACACTGTGGTCCATAATCTTTATCTTCAAAGCAACGAGCAAGGGACATACGAAAAGCAGTTCGCCTACATTTCTTGACTGTACTTCTCCTTTGCCTTTCTTGTTTCAAATTGCGTACACTTTTCGTTCCCAAACGCTTTGCAATTTTGTTTGGACTTATTCCATTCTGCAATGTCTTATGGAGAAAATAATGAGGTTTCTTAGTGTTGTGTGCCACCACAGCAGCTGCACATCTTCCCTGATAAGATCTTCTGGTAGCATAATTTATTCTTTTGGCACCTGAAAATTTCGCCACGATGGCATTGTATTGCTCCTCGCAATTGTTGTCAATGTCAACAATCAAGCTTCTTGAGTGTCTCGCTAGTGAATTCATTATACTTTCAATTTTATCAAACAGCCCACTTTGTTTCAAGAAAGAAACTAAGTTTATTTCACCTTCTTTTTTGCCTGAGCAGAAGTATCCTAGTTCTTTGCAATGTAGATGTTCTCCGAATACATGACTTGGGCCATTTTCAATGTCACATTTTAGTTGCATTATATTGCTTTGATGGTCCTTACATCCAACCAGCTTTGCGGTAAGCGACAGCTTTCTTAACACCTGTAATAATTTGGCCAATTGTATCCCCAAGGAATTTTCGTAAAGCTAACTTTCCATGGGTAGTATTTTGAGTTAATATTGTTAATTTTTTTCGATGGTTCCTCAGCAGGTGGTTCTTGCATTCAATTTTCTCCACAGTTACATTTTTGTAAGAACGGGCTTCCAAAATCTTTTCATACACACTGCTGTCTCCATCTCTGATCATTCTCAAGTATATAACTTGATGTTCTGCTTCACTTTCTAGAAATCCCTGAACAATTAAATTACATTCCATGCTGCTCGAACTTCCCCGGTAATTCTTATAACATATATGTGATCTTACATTGTCTTTGTCTGTGGCTCTTGCGCAAACATAGCAGTATTTATTAGCCACTGCCATATAACGTAGGCCTACCTTCTTGGTCTCATAACCAACTCCAGACAAAGCGTCATATCTTGTTTTGTACGATTTTTTACACCAAGATCCATCGACGACTACAGTAATTAATGGAATGCCATTCTCGTGCACATCGCCCCTCTTTATGGCTAATTCGGCTTCCTCAGCATCAGCAGACTTCATTTGCTCTGTTGCTGCTTGTTCACAACCATCACAGACAAAATTGTGGTACCTAGAGTATGTCATCGGAGCCATACATGGTACACCTATAGATGCACAAAACTCCTCCAAATGTGAAAACCCTGCTCCAATGCTCATGGCTCCAGCAACGGCCCTAGAATTAATGTGTGCAAGCGAAGGACTTTCTGGGTCGTGGGTTGGAACTGATATAGTGGTGAGGCACACATTACATTTAAAAACAATAACTGATGTAAACCCGCTCCTTACTTCTCTCAAGACTTCCACATTAGCAAGTGTACAGCCGAAAACAGAACTATGGGAACTTGCCTCAATAAGTTTGTTGATACAGTACATAATCTCCACAAATTTAACACCATCTACAGTCTGGGCAACAATATTAGAAGTATCGAGTGTTTCAGAAACTGGGCTGCAGAAAAGACTGGTCGACATTATTTCTTCTTCAGCATTACTATCTGTTTCTAGAGTAATGGAAATGCCGCCTTGCTGTTCTAGAGAAGAAAACGAAGTGTCTTCATGGATTGGCTAAAACACACTAGAACGCACAATTTTACATGCGACATAGATTATTACTTACAGTACCAAACAAAAACGTAGGGCCACCCATACATTTATGTTAACCCCACTCCGAATTCATAATATTGGTTGGAGCAACTTTGTGTAATTTTTTTAAAATGTAGTTAGTCATGGAAAGATTCAGTATCTGCGAAATTTTGTGTAAATTTTGTTGTTTAAAAACTATGAATTTGTGGATATATTGGCATAACTGAAAATTCTCTACATTTTGCGGTACACAAAAGTTAATAAAACAAAAACTATATCAAGTAGGTTAACGTAATTTTTTTTGAACTAGAATATATATGAAAGTAAAAACAGCGCATTATTTAAAGTGGAAAAAAATAATTATATATTTTTCAGCTCCAAAGAGGATTTTAAAGTACAGAGAAATTGTATGAAATTTCCACTAATATCGTGCGTAAATTTTTATGGTAATGATTTCAGCCACCGTGTGTTTGCCACCTAGACTTGTTAGTTGATGTGTTTGGAAAGAGGTAGCAGCAGCCATGATATTTTTACCGCGTGTCTAAAACCCGATTTCACCCAGATATGAAAAAATTTGTGTATACAGTGGTTTTTTTCTTATGTTTATTCTTAAGAAAACAGGCAAAAAAGGTTTATTAATTTTTTTTCCACTATGAACCCAGCAGTTTTTTTATTACCTTTTGTGTACCGCACAATGTAGAAATTTTTTAGTAATGCTCCTACACAAATTCATAGTTTGTAAACAACAAAAGTAACAACTAAGTTCGTATATATAAACATGAAGCTTTCGATGACTATGTTCAGTAAAAAACGCACAGAGTTTCTGTAACCTATATTATGAATCCGGAGCGGGTTTAACGTAAACGTATAGGTGGCCCTATGTTTTTAGTTGGTACTTTATGTGTGAACATAAAAACGTATGGCGTCAAGTTAATTACATATGTATATTTTATATGAACACTTTTATGTGCCCTCGAAC
The DNA here is from genome assembly GCA_003012365.1 of Medauroidea extradentata. NCBI lineage: Eukaryota > Metazoa > Arthropoda > Insecta > Phasmatodea > Phasmatidae > Medauroidea > Medauroidea extradentata. Next base: position 14,213 of record PNEQ01090994.1, on the reverse strand, counting down.
AACACACGGTCATGGCAATGGTACACAGAGGAAAGATATAAGGATTCGGCCTGGGGAATTTATTTAGTAACCATCCCGCCTTCGGCTGGAGTTAGTTATTTCAGAAAACCCCGGAAAATCGAAATCAGGATGGTCGTAGCCGGGGATCGAACCCGGCTCCTTCCGAATGCGAGGCGAGTGTTATACCCCGCACCGCTACACTCGGTAAAGTATGTATAAACAATATGAATGGCAGTTTTTATATTGTCCAGATGCAATTCCAATTCGTTAAAATACAGGTGTTAACCCCGCCGAAAATTAAGGCCCAAATCGCCTTGGGGGAGCGAATTCTCTGGCCATTACATCACCGCGGCCCTTGAATAATGTATATCAATAAAATCAGACTGGCACTTTAGAACTATTCAAAAGTATTTTTACCGCCAATTCAGAGTACAATACAAACTGTATTGGATGCAAGTGTTCTGGTTGACAAATTGACACCGACATATCAAAAATTAGGTAGGTGTACGCAAGTTGGTAAGAAAAACTAGAATGATTCGGGTACATAACTGTTACAAATGTTAGAAAGTAAAATCTATATTTACTTACGAAATACGACAGAGTGAATGTATGCAAACATGCACAAGATGAAAAAGAAACATGAAGATAACTGGTGCTGTAGTCTCTGCCCACAGTAAATGCTTCAGCTAGGCGTTAACAGAACAATTAACCTATTAATCTGTATCACCATGGTGTTGGCAAATAAACATTCTTATGTATCAGTTTGTAAAACCAAAACTGTTTATGAAATTTTACTTAAATAATTTAAGTTTTAAAAAATGTGTTACATGATCCAGTTAAAATAACGTATGTTCAGATTCGTTTACAAAACAATTATTGTCAAAGTATACATTTAAAAAATGTGTTAGCCTTATATTACATGTGCAGTTTCTTTTCTAATTGTGGATTTTATGTAATTCCAAGTGTCTGTATTACCACAATATTTCAACAATAGTTAGCAAACAAAAATAATCAACATGCAAATAATTTTTTAAGGCTCAAATGATAACCGATACGAAAAATCCTTGCATTTCATTTAATTCACAAGTAAGCTAAAATAATGTGATTTTATTGTTATAAACGTATGCTACAAGTTAAACTATTTGTAAAACCCTTGTCATAAACATTTACCATACATATTGTCTTTCGCGTGAGATTACACAACTATCATACATGTTTTAATTAATAATTAAGGCAGAACGCAACATGAAGAATTACTTTACCAGAGTTAGATGGCGGTAGAATGTCATAACCTACAATCAACAAGCATTCGATGGTCATTTACCATTGATTAAATATGTAGAACCACGTGTTTTGGTTTACCATTATTATCAGTTTAAATTCTGTACAATAGTTTTGTAATCTGAAACGATAGGCAATATGGTACGTTTTTGTCACAGGATTCTTGCGAATTGGTTTTATTTAAAGCTGTGGATTGAAACAAATTGTATTGTTTTAGCTAACTTGTGAATTTACTAAAGGAAGTAGCTATGATTTTGTATATCAGATATTATTTGAACATAAATAAAAAGGGCATTATTGCAACAGTGAAACCAATACCATCAGCGTTTACTTAAATTGAAATCGCCAAAGAGCTGAAGAAGTGGAGTTGAGAGTTACTTATGGGCTATTTAGGCGGCCGCCTGGCTAGATTGAACTGCGCGCAGCGTATTCATTGTTACTTTTTTACTCAGAGACCAGTAAACATGTAAACCAGTAAACGGTTTTTAGGGGAGTTGTTTCTCAAGATAGATTCAACGGATTCGTTCAAAATTGAGGTCTACAGTAATATTGGTCTTTGCTACTGATGTGTAAAATGATACGGTCGCTGCTTTAAATGCCACAGTAAAAACATTACAGCAGGAACACTACACCACGTTTATAACTTTGGGCACGGAGGCTATACCACAATACATCTGTCGGCCGGCGTTGCTCGCAGCACCTTATTGTCGTCTCACACACACATATCCTTCACCAGGTGACCGCCTCAACAGAGAAGACGTGACAGCAGATGCTGGGTGACGGAAGGTGGATAGGGAGCAGCGCCTGTATTAAAGTGGGAAACTGGAGAACCCCAACAAAACCAACCTATTAATGGCGTATTTCATGCACGATACTCTCATGCTAAAATCCGAGTAACCCCAACCGCAGTCGCACCTGATCAACCTTTGTGAGAGGCGAACGCTATAGCCATTCGACTGCCACAGCCCAATTTTACACACGTAAAAAAAAAGAACTTGGCGTTCTCGTAGAGTTCCTAGCACTTCGCATAGAAAGCATGTTACCCGTGTTTCCGGTAAGACAGTAGTGGTCTTACCTGTGTTGTAGTACATTGGATGCAATTTGTCACACAGTATGGAGTACACTTGGGATGAGTATGCAGATATGCATCTGATATTTGGTGAGTGTCGATGTGTGGTCTACATGGCTGCACGTGTGTATGCAGAATGCTATCCTCATAGGTTTCATCCATACCCCAACGTATTTGTACGCCTGGACCGTCGGCTCAGAGAAACATGAGTGTTAGCTCCCCACAGGCATGATACGGGGCGAAATCGCTTTGTCAGGACGCCGGTGAACATTCGTCGAGTTATGCAGGAAGTGTATGTTGATCCTGGAACATCAATCCGTAACATTGCGCGACGAACAGGACTGTCTCGTTCAACTGTGCATAACCTTTTCAGGGGGGAGATCTACATCCGTTACACTTTACAAGAGTGCAACCGATAAGACCAGAGGATCACCAACTGAGACTTGACTGTTGCACGTGACTTTTGCTACAACATCAACAGGACCCACATTTTACTTCATCAGTACTGTGGAGTGACGGGGCCACATTCACAAATGAAAGCGTGTTAAATATCCACAATGCCCACTACTGGGCTCTTGCGAACCCTCACTGCCATCGTGGACGGGCCAGTAAACGTATGGGCTGGTATTATAGGAAATCGCATCATAGGACCGTATTTACTACCTGACAGACTAAATGCTCACACGTACCTCACGTAGCTGCGTGATGTACTTCCAGAACTCATGGAAGGGGTTCCACTTAAATTACATCAACGGATATGGTTTCATCACGACGGGGCACCGGCACATCCAGGGCAGACTGTGAACCAGTATTTGAAAGTCATGTGGCCTGAAATTTGGATTGGCCTGATGTACCCGTAATATATCCAACAAGGTCCCCGGATTTGAATCCCCTAGACTATTTTCTATGGGGCCATATGGAGTCCTAAGTGTATGAAGACAATCAACCTGAAGGCATGTTTCAATTAATATGCCGCATCTAAGCTGGTGTTGTTTCAGTCGACCAGGAAATGCTGCTGAACGTACAGAAAGGTTTGGTGCACCGCCTTGAAATGTGCATTGCAGCTAATGTAGCCAACTTCAAGCAGTTACTCTAAAACTGCTACATTCTATGCATCTGCACAAGCACATTATTTGGTTTTCGGTGCATGTTGTTCTTGAAAAACTTCTGTAGACTTACATACAAAAATGTGTGTGTCTTAGCTGTCAATTTTATCATATTTGGTTGACACAGTTAAAATTGTCCATATTTGTAACTAGAATGTGACAAAATTACTGCTCTCCTCACAAGTGTAACATGTCTTCAGACGACTTAGTTGATGATGAAGGGCTGAACAAGCAATTAATTTAACTGTGATAAATTACTGTAGAATACTTGATTTGATGCTCTGGTATTCGACTAACATCTTACGACTTCTTTATTTAAAAATAGCATGTAACTTACGATACTTAGCTGTATAATATCACGCGAAAGACTACGGTAAAACGTTTGTGACAGGGGTCTTCCAAATAAGTTTAACTGGTAGCTTAAGTTTATATCACAATAAAATCACACTATTTTAGCTTACTTGTGGAATCAATTGAATAGTATGCGAGGATTTTCTGTATTAGTTATCATATGAGCCTTATGGGAAATAAAGTAGGACATATGCAGGACACTTTGTACCTAAGTGTAATATTGTGAGAGTAATGAGCCGCAGAATATCGAATTTGAAAACCGTATTTATTTTAAATATCGGAAACAGAATTATGTAAAACGACAATACTCTGAACATTGATTTGTGTTATAATAGTCTTCAAACCCATGTCAAATGCTGGTTGATACCTGCAGCCATTACATAAGGGGATGAGGCCAGAAGACCTTGGTGGCCAGGGAATGGTACTACCACGACAAAACCACCGAATACGAAATGCGGTATTCAAATGATCCCTCACCTGGTTGCAATAATGAGGAGGGACTTCACCATGCCGGAAAAACGGTGGCGGTTCTCTTCTACAGTTGCAGTGGAACTACAATTGCAAAAGCCATAAACAATCAGCATGTCTACATACTCTGCATTTGTGTAGATGTGTGTGTGACATCTTCAACTGTCCAGTTCACACTGTCGGTATTACAAAACAAATTTAGAAACATACACAACAGTAGGGAGATTTGGGGGCTCCGAGGACGAGTGGGTTGTGGGTAGGAATTTGGGGATTCGGCCACCATCTAGGATGACATCACCACCATCTTGTTTCCGGCGACCATCTTGTTTCCGGCGACCATCTTGTTTCCGGCGACCATCTTGTTTCCGGCGACCGTCTTGTTTCCGGTCGCCATCTTGGATTACATCACTTTCCAAAATTTCCATAATTTTCCAAAAATTTTTAAAAATAATTTTGGATCCGTTTGCCATCTCGGAATGATTTACCCGCTAAATTTCAACATTCAATTGTTTAGGCGGGGCAGGAGCCTGCCATATTTATTTATTTTTTTAATTCCCGCCAATTTTCAACAGTCATTTGTATTCATAGCCTGGAGCCTACCATATTTAAGTTTAATTTTCTCTCGCACTCTCATTCCACTCGTATTTTTTCTTGCTTTCTAATTCCACTCGTAATTTTTTCCTGCTCTCTCTTTCTACCTAATCGTCTGCTGTAGGCAGCCATCTTGGTCGCCATCTTGGTACACTTTATCCGCCATCTTGGTATGTCAAATCCATGGTCTTGTTTATCATTTTCTCCTTCTCTTTCATTCCACTAATACATTCCTCCTGCTCTCTCATTCATCAGCTTCCCAGCTATAACCCTCATCTCTCATTCCTCCTGTTTTCTCATTCCACTCAAACTTTCCTCCTGCTCTCTCATTCATCAGTTCCCCAGCTACAACCCGCATCTCCCATTTCACCTCTTCCCCTCCCTTAACTCCACAACCACCGGCCTCTGCTTGTTTCCCATTGTACATCACCTTGACAAGAGGTGCCGATTGCAGCAGTCATTTTCGTTTCCTACGTACTCACTTGATTCGATCCCACCAGTATACATATGTGTTTAAAGACGACGGGTAATGTACTATAGACAGCACTCTCGCCCCTATCACCAATATAATTTATTTTTTAAATACCTTCAGGCATCAAAATTGACAAGTCTTGACAATTATGATACTTCACCATAGTAATTTAAATATATTTTGTTTTTTAACTGCATTGTTATTCCTTTCAATTAATTATTTCAACATTTAAAACCTTTTATAGAAATTAATTATAATGTAACAGTGTGGCATGTAAATACTGATTGTGTGTACAAGGACTAGTGCATCTGATGCTCTAAGAAAAGGTTACAACAGGCATATGAAATAATGTCTCACAACACACGCAATGTAAATTATAAAAATTATACATTTTATTTAAAACTAAAAACACTATATACGCAATATTTACACTATATACACAGAACACTATCATTCTTAGGGCGGCTAGGCAGGTCCTTGCCCCACCAATGTCCAGAGAAAAAGAGTTGACTCCTGGAAGCAGTGTGGAGGATCTCCGCCATGGCGTGCTGGGTCTGTAGCTGGAGCCACAGCTCCAGGGTTTCCTCATGCTGGCCCCGAACCTGGACCCGCAGCGCAAGGGCCTTCGCCGCACTTCCTCTTCAGCATCCTCATCTACCTCCTCTTTCTGTTCACTATCATTGTACACTTCGTCCAGGTTCTTGGTTCGTACGGTGGATGAGACAATTGTTGAACACAGGGCGTACTCACTGCCGTCATCCTGAAAGGGCAGAACCTCGACCTTGAGACACCCGGACAGGTAGCCCTGCAACGTTGTCCTCTTCATCACTCCACAGCAATGATAGAGATGGATGCACTAGTGTAGCTGATTTACGAACTGGCGACCTGCTTCGGTCGCACATAATAAGAATGAGTAGTTGTGCTGGAGTATATGCCTCCTTGTGAGACGAATTATATCATCAAATGCTTCGGCGTCTTCGTCTAACAAGGCACGGAACACTTCCTGCTAACTCGACAAGGCAATATGAACTGGTAGAGGTGTAAACAACTGCCAGCCTCCCTGTACGCATCCTCTCCTCGCACTTCGGACGAGTCTCTACATGCGCGTAGAGCATGATTCAACAAGGACTGCGGCCGCGCACGGGACAGTCCGGCGCCTTGCGAGGGCAAGATGACGAAACTGCACGCCTTACCCCGACCAGCTCATCGCCTCGAGTTTCAACACGCTCAAAGTTTGTGTGCGCTGTCATCACAGATTGCCTTCCAGGCACCCCAGTAGCAGTTCCAAATATTCCCAATAAAAAAACTTTTGCTTTTAAATAATAACACAGAAATTCAGTTTTAAACAAATATATTTATTTATTCCTTCACACATAAGAATTCACATTAATTATATACATAATGTCTGATTGACGAATCCAACTGTCGTGGCTTGCATCGAACACCAGCCATCACACAAGAACCGTATTTCCTTTCTTTTTCAATACCTTCTCGACCTAATACGTATTTGGATACTTGGTAACTTGAATTTCTTCGCCATAGAAACCTTATCGAATAGCCTTGCCTTCCACATCTTCTAGGTAGTAGGTCCTTGGTTCGTAGTGACGAATCTTGACCACTTTAAATATTTCAGTGCTCCAGTTTGGCATGTAGCCTTTAGTAAATGTTCCCTTCACTTGCGATATCCTTACATAGTTCCCGACCTTCGCTTTAGGTTTGTGCAGGTCCAGTTTCTTCTCATTTGTATAAACTGTTTGTAGCAAAGTGCTGCCCTTGTCCTCCACAGGCTTAATGTTCGTGCCTCGATATACTTTGTGATTTAATTTTGACAAACGCTTCTGCAATATATCCATCCAATTGTAACTTTATTGTGTTGGAATGTTTTTCCAAATGTCATATTTCAGTGTGCGATTAAAGTGTTCACGATACTAGCCTTAAGATCACTAGGTAGAACAATAGTTTATTTTATGTTTTGACATCAGTGCTCGAAATTATGAGTTATAAAATTCTTTGCAAAGGTAAGTATGTAAATTCTTTGATCGGACCTTTATCTTGCAAAACAATGTTCATCGCATGTGTTATATCCCCACCACTCTTAGTTTTTATGGTCACAGCCCACGAATATCTAACGTAGCATTCAAGAACAGCCAGAACGTGCTTGTAAATTTTATATTTGTATGCATAAGAAATAATTTAAACCGAGTCTGCTTGATACAAGTCCTTGAAAGCAAACACCCACACTGTACTTCGAGACCAGTTTCGCCTTGCAGGCTTGTGAAGCTCCCTGGCAGTCTTTTGGTGTTTCATTCTATGTAACCGTCTATCTTCGATGATGCTGGATATTTCATTTGCTTGACAATTATTTCAAGTCTGCTGAGAGGCAACTAGTATATATCTGTCTACAATTTCGTTGACATCATTCCAGTAAACTTATTCTGGAAGTCTCCCGTATTCCCTTTTCTTACATAGATCGCGACCAGAACCTAGGAATGCTCCACAAACATCTGTGCACTGCCTGTAACCATCTCCTCACACAACTGTGCATGCTCCACACAAGACTATGCATGCTACATGCGCTCCACAATATGCTCCTCATTCTTCTCACGATCCACACATAGCTCCACCCTCTCTGCATACCTCACACCATCCAACAACAATTTCTGTGTGTTCCGACCTACATGAGGGCCACCATAATTCATTTGTCATTAGTTTTGTTGTGTGAAAACTATGTTTCATTAATTTTACTCATGTGTGACTTACAAATTTTAGGTATCCTACATTGAACTTAAAATAATACTCATCTCCAGTCCACTCACATTAGACTTTTACAATGACTTATAATCCTCATACCTTGTGTAGTAGGATTAACATTATTTTTTGTTCTGTGACTAAAGTATTATTCGCTTCCACTTATTTTATATTAACATCCAAGTCACAGGACCCACATTGAACTATACAGTTCCAGCCTACCATTACCTGTCCTGAACCATACTAGCATGACCTAATTTGACATAATGCGATCCAGCAACCACATAACTTTCAGTATGAAGTTATTTATCATAGTTTCCATTTTCCTACATTGAATTTCACTACACCAGCACTATATTTTAATTTGTTCTAGCAAATTTTAATTAATTTACAAATATGTATTATCAAACTACCATTCGAATCGAGCTATCATTATATTTCAGATGCTACTCATAACACAACTCAACCTCTCAGATCAATTTCACCTTAACATGCATTTACATGCCTCAGAAACCATAAGCGATCCTAACATCAACTATAATTTAGGTTCATTCGGCCATATTACACAACCATAATTCAAGTATACACCAACCTAAACCTAGCAACCATATAGTTCAAAACTCTATATCAAGAACAATACCAATCAACCCATATATTCTACTAATCATTACCAAAATCTCACTGTACAAATATAGGAGGTAAGATGCCATTGAACATCCACAAGAGCAGAGCAGCAGTCAACTTCTACAGCCATATTCTACATACAGAGACCAAGAAAATTGTCATCTAACAACTGAGTTAACTGCTCCCTACCATTGAAACAACTATAAAAACATCATTTTATTTATTACATCAGTACTTCTAGTACAAACATACATACCACCCGTTATATTATTACAAGGGAAGGAAGTTTGGTCGCCGTTGAATAACTTTATCCGGCGACTCCCACCATAAATGTGTCAGGATGTTGGGTCATAATAAATAAATAAAGTAATAAATAATTTAAGGTGTGGAGCGAATGTCGTCAGAATGAAAGTTAAATTAAACATGACCGTAACCAAAGTGTTGAGCGTTGATGTAAACAGGGGGATGTGTGTATAACTGAATTCCAGCTATGCAAGACTATGAGGTGGAAAGCAAATAAACATCACAAGTAATTGACTGAACCATGAGACAAACCATGAACACAAAATAAACTCTGTAATTATTAAAAAGAACTGTTGGGGAAATAAATGCGTAGCTCCTTGTAAAATAAAAACAAACACTTTAGAGACAAGACTTCCACCTTGTAGCCTAGCGACACAAATAACTAATGTTTGGTAGAGCACAAAAAATTTACTGAAATAAAGTAATAATACTGTTTGGCATTTTTTGCGATGCGAGTGGTACTGTGGATCGAACAAAGACTAACATCTTATTCGGGTCGCGTCTCCTATCGTGTAGTGTGCTTGTCAACTTTGTCACATACGATTAACTATTAATAAAGTAGCTTAATCATGTCTTTTGCAATTAGGGGCTATCAATTAATATTAAGGGGACTACAGATCGAATACTTGAAATAAAATAGTGAATTCAAATAATAGAAGTTTATTACAAATGAATAAAATGTTATACAAAAATAAATATTACATTATTGAGTATTTCTTAAAAAACTGTACAATTTAGAAAATATTTTGAAGCGTGAATTTACTAATAGAGGTTATCAATTGAGATGAACTGTCAACAGGTATTACCGTAAGAAAAGATATGGCAAAATAAAGTGTTTTCTGGTATTTCAATAAAACTCAAGGACATTGCATTATTCTGAAACAATAAGTAAACTGTGATTGTACTGGCAAACATCAAACACACACGAAAAGGAATCCACGACTATTACAACAAATACCAAACACGAAAACCAAAGGGGAATAAATAATAAATAAGAATAACAAACAGAAAGAATAATTATTATTTTGATGTTCCTGCCCAGCGAAGTCTCATCCATCTTAGGGCTCATACTAAATTTGAATATTAAATAACTAATCGAAATAAAAATTTATAGTAATCACAAAAAAAAAAAAGAACTAACTAAACCGAAACTCCTGCCATCTGGTAGCCCGAGCACTTAGGCCGTTGCATAGCCCACCGGGGCAATGCCATGCTCGCTCGTCAAAACAAGAGTACCGAAAAGTCCAACAACAGCCCTAACAAAAAAGCTCTGACCAAAGGCCGGGAAAATAAGTTTTATGAAAAAAAAAACTCGCTTAAACATGGCCGGCAGGTATTTATAACCATGGTTGCCCCATCCTGAACCTTCCATGGTTTACCTTCCTGGAATGGTCAGCAGTGACTATTGAAGACTGTTGCAACATCTACCCTCTCTGTCCCACACAGGGCGTTCACTCGTCAGCGATGTTTGACATCACAGGCGGGGGGACTGTCCGAGAGTGGAACAACAGCGTCTGCCCTACTATTGCTGTTAAATGTGGGCTAGGGGAGCGGGGGAGTGTTGACCGAGGCATCCAGTGCCCCCGGAAGGCCGCTGCACGCCGAAAGTACCAGAAGGAACCACAGCAGCGCACGACCGCCCGGCGACACCGACACATCAACCACCACACCCCCACCTGCCTACAACCTAACACAAGGCCATCGGCCAGCACACACTACCGGGACACTGCCCGCAAAGGAATCTACTAGCACTGCAGTCACAACCACCTCTGCAGGCTTCCAAGAACAGTGAACTAAAAAAAACTCAACCTGAGAGACTGTCAGTGTACCCTCTAGAGTTCCATGATCCTAAATGTAAAGAAGTGACTTCCCGAAAACTAAATACTCTTTAAATTACAAACCAAAATAACTTTACTACCTATTTCGAGTATTGATGAGGAGAAAAAACCAAAATAATAAATGCCCGAAATTTACCGTCGTGACACTACCCACTGCTCACGAAAGCTTGCAACCTCGCAAGCCACCCTCTACCTATCTCTGTATAAATACAACAAATTTTCTTTAACAGTTACAATAATACATTTAACAAACTTTACAGTATCATTATTTACTCGTGCAGGTGCCTGCAGATCACGGGCTAACATCAGGGGGAACTCATAGCCCCACATGAACGGTACAACTGTTGGCCATTATGCATGCATTACATATGTTTTTCTATTTTATGTACAGTGTGGTGTGGGGTACTACATGAAAAATTTCATAAATATATTTTTGAAGTGGTGCGCTAGATAACAGAAGCAGTCGATGAGATGTAACTCCTCCACTGTTCAATTCCGAATTCTTGAAATAGCATAATGTGTGGTTCAGGGCAGCAGCTGCTATCTCCTAACTCTCTCTCATTAAGTAGCACTGGTGCAAAGGTCACCACGCTTCAATTTTTGTTTTCCTGAAACATAATTATGCCATGCATCAACAAAATATTTTTACCATACAGCCTTTACACTAGTTAACACTGCAGGCGGTGGTTACTACTGGGGCCTCAAGTTTCAAATTTCTCAAAATAAATCAACAAAAAGCAAAATAACAATACCTTAAACATTTTCACTTAACACAAAATTACTAGAAACTAAATTACACTCAAATTCGAATCATCCAAACATTTTTTTAAAATCACAAATTAAATATCAACTATAAAATTCCCACCCAAAAGACAAACAAAGGATTAACAACAAGGTTAAGAACTATTTGGACCAAAACCTATCCAGGAAGAGAGGGGGAACTCGGTTTACGAAGTCTGCAGACTTCCACCAGTGGCGACCTCACTTGCCACACCACCAGGTACTCGGCCTCTTCGCGGCCCCCATGAGTCCTCAAATCTTCCTTCTTCTTCAAACAGTAAGGAAATGCCCAAACCCCTTGGCGTCCTTACTCCTGAGGCAGCGTCCTTCCTACCCCAGACACGAAGACACACCGCTAGTGGCAAATCCCATGCCACAGTGAAAAACTCCAAAAACCTCAAACTTCATCTTCTTCATCAACATCAACTTAATCTTCAACATCTTCTACTTCTTCACCTCAAGTACACACCCTTGGTGTACCGCAACCTAGATAAGAGGTGGGGGGAATAACACCTTCAAGACGACGAAGACAACAGTTCACCCCACCATACCCCTCAAGAGCCTTCTGTACTTCTCTGCCCTTCTCAGGACAAGTTGGTCTAAACAGTCCAACACTTGAATTCCATTACTGAAGAAATGTTCCACAAGACCTTAACAAATTGCTTCTTGCAGCAAACACCTTGCAAAAATGTTTAGTCTCTCCAAGATCTTCAAACACAAGTACTGGCATCCAACTGCACCTTCAATTGACGAAGTGGTCTATCGAACCAAAAAGGAAAGGGAAAAGGTAAGGATGCCCCAGGCAAACCTCCCATAAACAATTCCCTAACAGAAAATAAATTACCTATATCCCATATTTTTCCTGAAGAGAACCAAAGAGACTAATTTAAAGAAACACCAACAACATTTCCAATATTTTAAATCGACCACCAGAAGAACTAACACCAACAGGTAACTGCTGTGTGGCAAAAATAATTAACTCTTTTACTCACAATAGTCATTAAAGAAATAACATTTTAAAAACTGTTATCGGTTAATTACTTGTTGCTCAGATTATAATTAACATTTTGTAAAAACCAACACTAAAATATGTATCATTAACATTTAATACTTACTAAGTCAACTAAAAAGAATTCAATTTTTAACATTATCTCTCTAAAACATTATTTTTATTGCTTGAAAACAAAAACATTTAATTTTAATTTTTTTTGTTCAAAATTTTTGTGTCTCAACAAACTGAGTATAACTGGTATGTTTACATGACTGAGAATGGGAATAACTGTACCAAATACATCTTAATTAATAACTGAAATAAAAACTAATTCTTTACAGACAAAACATAGGCCCTAACACTCATCCTCTAGAATTCTACAAATCATAAAAATCAAAAATTCTGAAATTCTACAAAACTCTTATCTCATTAACAATAAAAATCAACATCAAATGTGCGTTTTATGTCACACTTAAGGTGGACGGCCTATAGAAGTGTCGACTTACTGGATGTTAACAGTGGTCAATTTCAGAAGCACGTATGTGTATTAATTTGGTTAGCATAGTCACTTACGGCAACATTACATAATTTTTGGGAAATTAAATTTTGAAAATCGCTGTTATAATCGTACTTCCAATACTGAAATTATTGCGCATCGGTTTTGTAGACGGAATGTTAATGCATTTTTTTTTTTCATATTTCTGCAAAAACAAAAATAAGTTTCAGTTAAGCAGTGTCCAAACTCTATATAGAACTGATTTCAGTTTGAAATGATGCATCGTTATGCTAGAATTGATTAGAGAACTGAAGGTAGTTTTTGTCTTGTTCGAGGATAATTCAAAAAATTCCTGTAAAAAAACTTACGACCTCTGGCAAGTAATTAACTGATAGTGGAATATGTTAGTGAACATAATCATTTACTAATTTTTCAATATCTTGCTTGGAAACAATATGTTGTTTTTGAAATATATGGCTTTATATATTGGTTTTTAGTAATGTATTTTTTGTCTTGTTCGAGGATAATTAAAAAAATTCCTGTAAAAAACTGATGACCTCTGGCAATTAACTGATAGTGGAATATGTTAGTGAACACAATCATTTACGGATATTTCAATATCTTGTTTGGAAACAATATGTTGTTTTTGAAATATTTGGCTAGGTTTTTTGGCAATGTAGTTTTGTCTTGTTCGAGGATAATTTAAAAAATTCTTGTAAAAAACTGACGACTTCTGAGAATTAACTGATAGTGAGATATGTTTGTCAACAAAATACTTTACTAATATATCTATATCTGATTTAGAAACATTACATTATTTTTGAAATATGTGGGTTCAAAAATGTGCGTTTTATGTCACATTTAAGGTGGACAGTCTATAGAAGTGACGACTTACTGGATGTTAACAGTGGTCAATTTCAGAAGCACGTATGTGTATTAATTTGGTTAGCATAGTCACTTACGGCAACATTACATAATTTTTGGGAAATTAAATTTTGAAAATCGCTGTTATAATCGTACTTCCAATACTGAAATTATTGCGCATCGGTTTTGTAGACGGAATGTTATTGCTTTTTTTTTTTTTTTTTTTTTTTT